>JAECUM010012376.1:0-50364 GCA_016617855.1 Megalonaias nervosa | reverse complement strand
GGTGGCATTCGTCCGTCCTCCGTACAAACCGTCCCTTGGGTTCAGTGGGTCCACCAGCTTGTAACTTTCCACGATGCGCTTAAACTCGGGATCGGTTTTCAAACGGTGATCGTACTCGTGTTCCACATTTCTACCACTTGGTATCCTTGCTCTTCTAACTTCAAGCGTCGCTGACAAGTGGCCTGGTACAAGTCTTCCATGGTCCGTTGTAAAAACTGGTTTTTAGTGTCACGTTGAGGGTAGCAGATGGGACATCCGTGAAATAAGCACCCGTTAAACTCGTACACGATCTTGGGGTTTCTAAGTCCCAGCCGTCTACTGAATACCTTCCGATGGACTTTTCGCCTCCTCCGTTGCGAGCGTGTTGGATCCATTTGTCTTCCTTCTCACACAAGTAATGTAACCAGCGTAGGGCTTTGACCGAGTATTGACGTTTGACAAAATTAGTCGTTTGAGGACTGGTGACAGCTAGGGTGTTTTCGGGCATGAATCGTTGACGATACACTAAGGAACACGCTTTGGCAATAGTGCAAGCTTCTTTCAAAGGATCGATCCCTCCGTGTTCCATGAACAGTTCTCGAAATTTTCCACAGCAGCGACGTAAAATGTCTACGTCGGAACGACAATATTTTAACATTTCTTCTTGAAAGTCAAAAGGGTCCGAAGCGTGAGTCTGGTACCATGCGTAGAAAGCTTCTCGTTGTTCGGTACGCATGTTGTCGGGGTCGTAGTAGTGAGCCTCAGGCAAATGGGGTAGAACGGCGTGTTGATTGGCTTCGGTATTGAAAAAGTGGGAAAATAGCCTTTGGCCATTTCTGTCATGCCAAACGTTTTAGGCATGCGGCTCAAAGGCATAGCCAAGTAACTCATTGAATCTTTAAACTGTACTTGTCCCACTTGCATGGAAATGATTTTGACTCCGTTCAAAGTGACTTTCGGACGTTCGGTACTTTGTTCCGTATAGTATCTCAACAGAAATTGTCCATCGTATCCCGAGAAATTGTGAGCCATCACCGTGGCATGGCGATGACAATCTCCGTAACGTTCGATATCTTCTTGGCTCCACGTCTCGTCGATAGGGTTTAAGATCCATTGGGCAAAATCGGTCAGTGTGTTCGATCCCCGAAAGATTTTTTCACGACCTCCAGGAATCTTGCTGCAGTAAGGGCAATGAGTCAAGATAGGCTCTTGGATGCACTTCTCGCACGCTCGGTGAGCCACGCAGAAATTAGGAATGTGAATGCCAGTCTCTTGCATGCATTCGAAATCGAAAAAGATGAAATTCCCTTTCTTCTTCTGGTCATTATCTTCTTCTTCTTCATGTTTGGAATGGTATTTTGAATGTAGCATTGGTGTTCCAAGTCCACGGTTTGGCGACAAATGTGACATCGCTTCTTTCCTGAACAGACGTGCGCCTTGGCACTGTTGGTACGTATGCCTTGTCCACAAGTAGGGCACAATCTCAAGAGCTGACAAGCACATTTCTGCTGTGAACCTTGCGTCTTTAGGTGTTGTTGGTAACAGGCAGGACTGAGAAACGTGCGCTGACAAGCAGAGCAATGCACTCGTTCTTGTCCTTCGTCCAGACAGGGTGTAGAAGCTAAACATCCTGAGTATTTCGATCCACAATGCTTGTGTTGCTCTCGATTGTTATAGCCATAGTCACATTTCTCACAGTAATAACTGTATGACAGGAATGCAGTGATACTGGTAATGGTATCAAAATGTTCATCGTGATGATAGACGTGAATGTATTTTCCGTCTTTAAAATCTTGACCTCGAAACAACAGAGGTCCGCGCACTTTTTGAGGGTGAACTTTCAAGGTGTAACGTGGAGCCAAGACGTCTTGCAACTTTTGCATTTCAGGAATGCCACAGGGTGTGTCTTTAGCTAACCCCGCTTGCTGTAACAGGAGTTCTGCTTCTTTTCGTTGTTTGACTCGGTCCGATTGTCGAATAGTTTTCCAGGCTCTTTTCCATTCTGCCGTGTCGTTCTTGTCGGCATACGTTTGTCCCACCACGATGGCACGGGCTAAACACATCTTGTCTTTTGGATTGTTAATTTGGACGAGACTACGCTTGAGGTTACGCAAGCTGTCTACCAACATCAACTTTTTTTTACCTGTCCCTTGGGGAAGAGACACGTGGGTCATGTACAGTGTCGCTTTTCCGTCCGTGATGTGAAATTTGTCATTGGATTGTTGTACGTGCTGAATCTTGTCCATGATTTTGGAAGGTGTCAATTCTGTTGGACTGCTAAACTCGATCCAAACGGGAGACTTCAAATTGTCGTGATGAATAGAAAGTCTCAAGCGATCGTCTTCTTTGGCTCGACATTGCCGTTTTAGTGTGGCTAACAAAGAATCCCACACATCGGTGATGAACCCTTCTGCTTTCTCCAAGGGTACGTCAGACCTGAAATCTTTAAATTTCACTGCGTACGTGTAGGCTGTGGTTCTAAATTTTCTGGAAGAGCGTTTGTCCGTCTCCCGAATATGGTAGTACTTTTCAGGGTTTACGGGTGGTAATGGACTTCGATTTGGTGTAGACTCTTTAGGCTTCGATTCTGGTTCACTCATCTCATCTTCAAAATCGCTGGCATGAATTTGTGCCAAGATTTCAGCTACTGTGCGAGGCGATAAATCACGTTTCTGCCTCTTACTTTCTTCTTCTTTCTTTTCGAAATGATGCGATCGTTTCATCTTGACGGCAAAAAGTCAAATGACTACCTGTGAAACACCATGAACCCCTATATATCTATGTCAGACCAGGGCATATATAAAGGGCTAGTGACTCCCTCTCAGTATTCATTTCGCTCTCAAGCTGACCAGCACAATGGAAGAACCCACACAGATAGGACTTCTGATTAGAGCATTGCGAGGTGTGATAAGAAAGTTTTCTTCAGACAAGCCGACGGACTACTCTCCTTCCTTTCGAGATAAAAGTCAAGATACTTGCTATATCTGTCAAAAGAAAGGGCATTGGGCTACAGAATGTCCAGACCGTCAAAGAAGCAAGGCCAGTGTCAAAAGAAACAAAAGTCAAGATACCTGTTATCATTGTCAAGAGAAAGGACATTGGTCTTCAGAGTGCCCTAAGAAACAACAGGAGCAGGAGAAGGAGGAAGAAGAAACAGAGGTGACCTCGACAAAAGAAGAACCCAGACACGTTCAGAAAGAGAAGACAGAAAAGAAAAGAAGACGAGAAAAATGTGAGGAAGAAGAAGAGGAAGAAGAGGAAAAAAGTGTAAAAGTGAAGAAATTGAAAAAACAGAGAGAGTGAAAGAAAAAAGAGACAGAAGAAATCTATGAACTTTTTTAAAAGTGTTGTGTTGTGTTATGTTGTGATATTGAATTGTAAAAAATTTGTAACAGAATAGACCAAACTGAAAAAAACGTAAGTGTCTCTTGGTTTTCATTATTTAGAAATAATAAGGACCTACACTCATACACTCACAACACGTACATCATAGGGTTAAAGAAGGGATTTTGAGTTTTAATTGATTTTGGCAAAATGAATAGTCACTCTTTTCGAGAGTATTGGGTAGCCCTGAAAAGGACTGTTGAGTGTTTGTTTTTCCTTAGAACAAACTCAGGAACGAGAATCAATTCGCTTTAACTGTCTTAAGCCTTTGCCACGGCCAAGGCCTACTTGTGGACTTGCTCCTGTCAATGATCTAGTAGATATCACTAGGGGTGGTATCTCTGGTGTAGTCACAGGGTTAGGTTGTTTGGCTCGGGAAGGTCTTTTTCTCTTGGGTCGTAATAAAGAAGTCTGATACATTTGTTTCAGACTTCTTAACTCGGCCAAAATGTCCAAGAGTACCGTGACCGTTTGACTTTCGATGTTCTCCTTCTCTCCTAGACTTTGTTTCTTCTCTACCGCTTCTTCTTCTTCCTGTTGTTTCCTTCTTGCCTCTTCTTCTTCTTCTCGCTGTTTCTGTTCAAGAAGAAATACTTGCTCTGCTTCTTTCTGCTGCTGTAAAAATTTCTCCAATTCTTCTCTCTGTCTTTGTTTAAAATCGTCGACACGTGGTAATGAAGGAGAAAGTGGCGAAGGTACTGGTACCGGAACAAATTCTTGGGAAGAAGATAAAAAATCTACTAAATCCCAGTTGAAATCAACCTCTTCGGGAAGTAGCACTGTGTTCACTTTGGTAGCTGCTGCTGTACCATTACTTCTCGTCTCCACAGCCGGTGCACCCCAATTCATTGTCTTCTTAGGTTCCGTCATGTTTCACAAAACAATACCGCATCGATTCACTGCGCACAGACGCTAGTGTGCCTATATAGGAAATGTGACGTCACAGGTAGCTCTCTTCGGATTGGAAGACAGACTCCGCGAAGTGACTGAATTTTGTAACGCGTGTTGGGATTGGTGAACCCTTTCAATCCGTTTCGATCCGGTCTTCCACTATAAATAAACGCGGTTCACTTCATTCCCTTCACCTGTTCTCGTCACAGAGAAGATGTTGATCGACGTAGAATCCTCTACTTTGGTATCCTCAATGCTGTTCCGTACAGACTTACCCATGTATGTGAAAACAAAATGGACTGTCATCCGGATCACCGGGGCCACTCTTTGGAAAAGAAGATGTTATGTGGAAAGACAAGGCTGTCTTAAGCGGACTCTCATCTACGGACCAGAAGTGAGACACAGTTTAAGACAAACTTTGAGAAATTTGAGGAAGATAAGAAGACCTATGCGATGTCCTGTATGTTAACAGAATGGTGTTAACATCACATAACAAACAACGGCCCTTTTCAGGGCCACTTCCAATGCCTCGAAAAGATCTTAATTTTCATTTTATCTCCACCCTAAACGAATATATATATATATAAAACCCTTCCTCTACTAAAAAAACACGAACGCTCTTGATTCGTGTTTGTCTATAGCCCTCTCTCAGGTAGCCTGACGTCACAGTACTTCTTTGCTACATTGTTACCAGTATGACGTCATGCCACCTGGCGCTTATCGCTCTACAAACCCACAGTCTCCTAGTAGCCGCTCTACCAAATTTCCATTGACGCTATACAGGCCCAGGGTGTTCTAGTCCCTCTACCCCATTTTTCCATTGACGCTATACAGGCCCAGAGTGTTCTAGTCCCTCTACCCCATTTTTCCATTGACGCTATACTGGCCCAGGGTGAGATTTTATTTCTTGAGGCTATACTGGCCCAGGGTGAGATTTTATTTCTTGAGGCTATACTGGCCCAGGGTGAGATTTTATTTCTTGAGGCTATACTGGCCCAGGGTGTTGACCTACTTTCTTGAGGCTATACTGGCCCAGGGGGGGGTCTGTAATGCTAATTCCCATTGAGGCTACGGTACCCCACTATACTACTTACGCATGTAGACCAAAACATGTTTAGAGGTGAAATCAGAGGGTGGGGCAAGTGCACACCCCCTCTTGCCCCTATGTGCAGACACTCATGCTCCCCACATGAAGATAAAATGTGTTTATTAATAATTATCAAATTATTCAAAGTAGAGAGGGAGCTCGCAGACATTGCTAATTAAATTAGCTGGTGTTCATCGATGTATGGACAACATTCAATCTACGTAATCAACATAATAGTTACACTGGATAAATATCATTAATTCGCTGTTTAATTGCGATTTATGTTAAGCTCTTGTATCACCCATTTGGTGTTAAATGTTGATTCTTATGTATTCTACTAGTTCCACAGATTTTTTCATCCATTTGGTGTTAATGTTCATTCTTGTATGTGCAAAGTAATCCCATATCATGTTATCACCCATTTGGTGTTAAATGTTGATTATTGTATGTGTAACTAGTCTCACAGCTTTTTATTACCTTTAAGTGCTAAATGTTGATTCTTGTATGTCCAAGTAGTCCCACAGCCTTTTATCACCTACTGTTCTCTGTTTATAAACAGTTTGAGAAATTTCTTACGTAAATAGCCGAAATGCTAACGTACAAAATTGGATTATATATATATATATATATATATATATATATATATATATATATATATATATATATATATATATATAAAATTGATTTTAAAATCGTTATGTTCTCATGTGAACTCTTAATAGTTGTGTCGACTGCCGTTTCATCTTAATTTGTCTTGCATGGCCAAATTATTGATCTGAATATCTCTCTATCTTTCCCAAGCCAATCCGCTATACCAACATCATGCCTATCCGCTATACCAATACCATTAATAATTTGTAATTTTACTTAATCTGCTTCGTCTGTTGTTAGACCCGAATTGGCAAAGTTCAGTACTGTTCGTGTTATATAAGTGGTCTACTGTTCCTGTATCTTTGTATATGATTTAAGGTTTTATAAAGGATGCTATATTGCCAAAAATCATAGATGAGAGAGAGACAGAGAGACAGAGAGAGAATATGAGAATCCTAATCATGTGTACAAGAAAACTACTTGTGTGCGCATTGTTGTGTGTTTGTATTTTCACCGAATATATTTCTATATCACCAATGTATTTTAACATTATCATTAATTAGACCTAATGGTAAAAGTGTTTGTTGTAATTTATCAATATGTATCAGTTCTCTAAGACATAAATTGTTGAATTTTCCATCAAAGAACTTTCTCTGAAAATTTGGAACTTGACATAAATTGAAACAATTAGAAATGACCAGTTATGTTTATGGAGGGGGATTACCGCCATAATTCTATGCATGTACTTTCTAATCTTCCTTCATGCATTGTTGTAAATGGCTGCTTGCAAGATCTACTTTCATAATTCTATCTATGTATGTTGAATTATTCATTGATGCAAATTGAACGTGGCAGATTGCAAGTGCTACTTTCCTTCTGCATTATTGTAAATGGCTGCTTGCAAGTGCTACATTCCTAATTCTAGTCATGAATTTTCTGTTCTTCATTGATGCAAGCTGTAAATGGCTGCTTGTAAGTGCTACATTCGTAATTCTAGTCATGAATTTTCTGTTCTTCATCGATGCAAGTGTAAATGGCTGCTTGTAAGTGCTACATTCGTAATTCTGGTCATGAATTTTCTGTTCTTCATCGATGCAAGTGTAAATGGCTGCTTGTAAGTGCTACATTCGTAATTCTAGTCATGAAGTTTCTGCTCTTCATTGATGCAAGCTGTAAATGGCTGCTTGTAAGTGCTTTGATCTATACTTTCCTTCTGCGTAATTGTATCTTGCAATTTGTCAACTACTGAATTGATTCTTTAGTTTGTCGTATGGCAAATGCTAATTCAGTTACTACAAGTTTTAATATTCTGTTTATAAACTTGCTATATCACAAGTTACACAGATTGCACCTTCTAAAATCATGATTATAATGTCGCATCAAGCACGTTGCAAGGTAGCATCACGGAAGTTAGCATAAAATAATGCCTCATTATGGCAACAGATGGCGCTGTGACACGTTAATTTCTTACAATACGACAGCTCCCCTGACCCTAACAACAAGAGGTTATACCACGTTATGGCATGTTTGGAGCGTCTTATTTAAAATATCATTCGAATTATATTGCCGCATTACAGTCAGCTGATTTCTCAAAGATTTAACATTCGAAAGAGCGCTGACCTGCAAGAAGCACAAAACAAATTAAATGTTTCAAATTGTATACAATTAGATGTATGTACACAATGTTATATTTCCGCTGACCCTTCCCACTATGACAATGAAATATCCAGGATATTATTTGCGCTTACATAAATTTACATAAAACAACAGATGACGTTATGGCTCGTGGATTTCTAGGTCAATAAAAATATTTTCAAACATCCGCAACAAGTTGAAATAAACTAGTTGAAACACAATAAATTTAAAGGTTTAATTCCTTTAGAAACACCCATGTAAAGTTTTGCAAACACAACAGTTTTTGTGTTTTAGTTGTTGGTCTTGTCTATGTTTTGTATTTGCCTTTGACAAAGTCTCATTAAGAGTTGAAAGCGCTCAGGCTAGTTAGATACTAGTTTTGCACTGTTCGTTGTCAGTTTATTGCATATATATATATATATATATATATATATATATATATATATATATATATATATATATATATACAACAAGAAGTAAGGTAAATATTCAAATTATTCAGAATTCTTATATATGTGTGGCATGGATGATTATGCAATAGCCATCAAGTATTATCACTTATAATATAATTTCATATCTCCAGTTTAATTTAAAATCATCAATTCCAATACAATAGCAAGAGGCGAATGACTTGAAACAAAGACATCACATACAAAGCATATTTTGTAACGTAGCTATATGCTTCAAAAATATGAACTTATTTCATTATATAAGAAAATAGATAAATAGATTCTAACGTTATGAAATATATTTTCTATAACTTAACATGAAGAACATTTCCATACAATTATGAGATGCTTTATTTTCACAGATATAAAACTGGAAACAACATTTTTTTATTATTTAAAAGTGTATTCATCCATATATGAATCGATATTTATAGTACAGATAAGATGATTGATTGCAAGGTACTTCACTGATAAAACATAAGACTCCTTTGGTAGCAATTATAAAAATATAATATACTGAATATAAATAACGTTGCTACTGCTGCCAGTAACCAGCTCAATTAATTTTTATTATTACTGCTACAATACAGTACCAAACTTGCTTGATACATTTAGATATGAAATTAATGTACTAGTTATACAGATTAATACAGATTTTTACATGTCTCTTCTACAGATGTTATTGTTTTCTGTTAGAAGAGTAAGCCCCACCCCCATATTTTTTTTTAACGTTTTAAAGTTTGTAACGCTATTCACAGCTCATTCTGTTGTAGCATCCAACACACACACACCCGCCAATCGCATAAACATCTTCATTTGTCTGTGATTCTATCATTATTTTATCCTATTTAAAATATAAGTTAATATTGTCATGACACAAAAAAATATCAGCGCAATACAACTATGCAATACAGCAAAATAAATAACTAGAAACTCTATACAGTCCTGTGTTTAACTTTTCATAGGAAATATTAGAGAAAAATAAAAATTTAATGTAAACCGGCATTCATAAAGTTGACATCATTAGATAAATTAGTCTTAAAAAAATTATCATACAGGTAGGCAATTATAAGGAACAAATATCTGGATTGTCTTGTTACATTGTTCTTAACGATTTATTTGCCAATCCCTTTTGTTTTTCACTTTCACATGAATAAAACATGAATAAAGACAAGCTTTATACACAGTTTGGCTTTTTAAAGAATTAGATATACACTCATTATTGCAAATTCTGAGGAATTAAACCGTAAATTCTGGATTCGGCGGGACACATTTCTTTATGTATACCACATATATTTGTAAATTATGCCTCAAGAACAGTCAGGTTATAATCCCTAGTGACAGTTTCATGAATTAATCCCAAAAAACATTCCATGACTGATTCTGTAATCAATATATACACTGTACAAAAATGCTCAAGTTTTGGAGAATTTGTTTCTTGCGGCCAATAAAATAAGTTGTTTGCACTTGATATGAGCAAAAACCGTGAAAAGGATTATATTTTATTTGCTATTTTTTTCTTCTGATGCTTGGATCTTCACAGAACTATTATATTTATAAACCTGAGATGAAATTTTAAATTTCGTCTGTTCTCCCTGATATATGTGCCTTGGAACAATGGATAAAGTAAAAGTAGTATATGGGGACACTTTAGCAAAATTGCGACCTTAATGTTAAAATAGGGTATATCAAAATTGGCGACAATCAAAATTGCTGACAAATACTGGGCTTGTTGAGCGACAAGAGAAATGGAACAGGTGGGGTGACGTCACGGTACTGGCAACAATGCTGCAAGTGGCTGACCTGAATACGCGTGACTGCCCTAGGTAGGGACAAATACAATAGACACAGAGACATAGAAACATGGTTAGCGACTTAGACATATATAACACAACCATAGATTGATGAACATCAGTCTATCACACCTAAAATATCAAATCGGCTCAAAACATTTTTAGGTAAGAGAGTAAGTCTTGTCCACGGAACATAAAATATAAAATCGACAATAAAAGATTTTTTAAAAGGATTTTTAGGCAAGAAAGAATAATTTTTTCGAGGCAGTGGAGTGGCCCTGAAAACGGCCATTGGTTTTTATGTTAATACCATTTCGTTAACATAGAAGACAACTCACTGATCTTCTCTTTTTTAAACTTTGTCTAACCTCTGGACCGTAGATGAGGACTCGCTCTAGACAACCTTGTCTCTCCACATAGATCCTTCTTTTCCAAACGCTCGTCTCGGTGATCCGGATGACTGTCCATGATGATTTAACATACATGGGTAAGTCCGTACGGAACAGCATCGATGATACGAGAGTAGACGATTCAACGTTTCTCCACATCTTGTGACGAGAACAGGTGAGGGGAATGAAGTGAACCGCGGTTATTTATAGTGGAAGAACGGATCGAAACGGATTGAGATCGTTCACCAATCCCAACACACGTTACAAAATTCAGTCACCGCACGGAGTCTGTCTTCCAATCCGAAGAGAGTTACCTGTGACGTCACATTCCCTATATAGGTTCGCTAGCGTCTGTGCGCAGTGAATCGATGCGACATTGTTTTTTGAAACATGATGGAAACTACGAAGACGATGAATTGGGGTGCACCGGCCGTGGAGAAGAGAAGCGATGGTATAGCAGCGGTTACCAAAGTCAACACAGGTCTACTTCCAGAAGAGGTCGATTTTAATTGGGATTTAGTTGATTTGCTCTCTTCTTCGCAAGAATTTGTTCCGGTACCAGCACCTTCACCACCTTCTCCTGCATTACCACACGTCGAGGATTTTAAACAGAGAGAAAAAAAAGAGAAGAATTGGAGAAATTTTTACAACAGCAGAAAGAAGCAGAACAAGTTTTTCTCCTAAAACAGCAACAGCAACAGCAAGAAGAAGAGGCAAGATGGAAACGACAGGAAGAAGAAGCAGAAAAGAAACAAGGTCTAGGAGAGAAGGAGAACAGTGAAACTTAAACGGTAACGGTTCTCTTCGACATTTTGGCAGAGTTAAGGAGTCTGAAACAAATGTATCCGACTTCTTTATTACGACCCAAGAGAAAAATGCCTTACCAGCCAAACACTCAGGAAGAACGCGCTTTGACGGGAACGTGGATCACAGTGGAATTGTTCAAAGCTCTGGACCTGGGATACAAACTTTTATAAGTGTTCGAAATGTACCACTTTCCCAAGACAGAAAAATACCACAAGGGCGACGAGACTCAAAAAGGCATTTTCGCAGACTACGTGGATGCCTTTTTAAAACTGAAACAAGAAGCCAGTAGCTATCCTTCATGGTGCCACACTCTCGAAGACCAAACGAAATTTAAAGAGAAATACTGGAAGCAGGATGGTATCACTTTAGAATACGTGGAGAAAAGCGAAGGAAGGCGATCCTTTGCCAAAGTGATGTTAAATTGCTTGTCGGGTAAAATGGCACAACGCCCGTGTTTATCCAAGACGGAGTATTTGACAGAACCTTCTCGCTACTTCCAGATGATTCACGACAAAACCAAATACATGAAACAAGTGGACGTCGTTCGTGAGGACTTGACCTTAGTCAATTACGAAGAAGAGCTGGACTTTGTAGAAGCCGACGAATTTGGAAATGTCATCATTGCGGCTTACGTACATCCCACGCTCGCTTAAAACTGTACGGAGCTTTAGAACTGTTAGGATATTGTGTGCTGTACGTTGACACGGACAGTTTCATCTAAATCGATCGCCTGGGTCACCGACACCCTGTCATCTAAGGAGACCGTTTAGGTGCCTGGACGGACGATCATCCCGACGACAAGATTCTAAGTATTGCTAGTGGCGGTCCTAAAAATTATTGTTACGAATACTGGGACCCCCAAGGAGAAGTGCACACGGAGTGTAAAGTGAAAGAATTGACTCTCAATTATCGCACCAGTGAAGTGGTGAAACTTTGCGAATTGAAAGAAGCCTTGCAGTCTGCAGAGTATGGAAATTTTAAAGTGACCACCAACGAACCTCACAAGATTGTACGTTTACCCACACACCAAATTGTCAGTCAACCTTTGGAAAAAATGTATCAGATCGTGTACTAGAAGCGAGTTCGGCTTCCCAATCAGTTCACTTTACCGTACGGTCACGTCGATATTGGTCAGCATATAAATAGCGACAACGTCCAAGACCGATAGTTCATTCTGACTACCAAGACCAAGCGAGAAATATGAATCCTTTCAAACAGGAAGTATCAAGTGAGAGCAAACTCGAGTGCGATGCTGTGCCTTGCGATGGTAGGGATGCCGTAAGATGTAACCTCAGCGATTCAGTTTCACATCATGGGAACACTGCTGTGACTAGACCTACCATGGAAAGTGATACTGTGCGTGTCAAACCTGACGGAGGCGAAAGCGAAGCCATTCGTCATCGTACTTCGTATCACTTTACTGGTTTTCATGGTGAATGTCATGATGAAACCATGCGGCTGCCACCCTATGAACGTCATCCAAGACTGAGCAAACTCCTGTGGATTTCACTGTACCCTCATCGAAATGAACCTGTGAAAGAAGAATATTCGTTTCCTGTGCGTTTGCCTAAATACTGCAACTTTGAAAGTCGATTCGAAACCTTCCGAGGAAAGTGGCCAAAATATCTACAAGGAAGTTTGGCAGGGACTTGTCAGAGCCAAATCTCAATTGGTGAGTCAGGAACTTTTATGTCGAGTAATTCACAAGAGGAAATTAACAAAAGTCAACAAAGAAGTTAGATTTCTCTGGATCAAATGTGCGTTCATCCGAATATTCCGCTTTAGGCCATTTACTATAGATTTTAATGAAATTCTTGACCGATTCCTGGAATGGCAGTGGTCAGAAATTACTACGTCCGTTCCTTTCGCTCTAGGAGGTATAAAAACGGACTACCATCCCACGAACAAGACGAATGGACGGAGAAGTACAGACTTCAGATGCAGCAAAAAGAACAGCAACAACAACAGCATCAGCAACAGCAGCAGGAACCAGACAGAGGTTTTGTTGACTGCCGAGTAGACACTATGGAGTTCTCCTTCTCTTTTTGAAGAAGCAGACCGTATCCCGTTGGAAAGCCTGCCGCCAGACAGGGACGCAATCTTAGACAATAAAAGATTGCCATCACTCCCCGTCAACAACAATAGCCCTTTTCAGGGCTACCCCAACACTCTAGAAAAGACATACTAATTCAATTGCCAAAACATTGTGTGTGTTTATGCTAAAGAATTGAAGTGTGTCTATAAGCACTTCGTTTTCTCTGTCTTGTCCGATAGTGCGTGTCTGTGTTTGTAAGTGAAAACGTCAACGTGAGTGTCTTAGGTCCGCGCGTTTCATGTGATGGTAATAGTGGTATGGTAAGTTTTGGTCTAAGGGGATGTTTTCCATCACGTCCGTGCTCAAGGAATATAAAGCAGCGAGTTCGTCAGTCTGGCTACCCATCGTTGACGTATCAATATTGAAGATGAGTAGCAGACTAACCAAATTACTTGAACTTCAGATGCACCTGGAGTATGCCAGACGACTCCTGGATAAGCTCGCTATTAAGGCTATTGCAGAAGCAGACCGGTTGGAAGAAGAGGAGGAAAAAAAGAAGAAAGAAGAGGAGATGGAAAAAAGAGAGGGATCCTGCCTCACCTCATACTGAGACCTTTGTGTGAGGTCAAGCATGAGGTGAGGACACCAACGTCTTCATAGCCACCACTTCCACAACAACGACAGCCAAAGCCTCTGCCATCGGTACCACCAGTACCAGAAGTCGCTGTCCCCCAGACATAAAACTGGGAGGAGGAGGCATTGGAGGAATTGGAGACACAACAGCAAGAGAGGGAGCCGCAGAGACCTCATCATCATCATCCCTGGGAGTGGCATAGAAGAAGAAGACAAAGGAAACAACAACAAGTCTTCACTATTCCACAAACGGAGGAGTGGAATAGCGAAGCCACTCAAGCCCCGTCTGCGCTCACAACCCATCAATTGGGAGCAGGACTGGAGCTGTCGTTGTGTGTGTGGGACCCGACCAGGCAGGTGCCGGCATTAGCCAGGTGAATCTGAAGTTTAAAAAGAAAAGAACCTTCTCAGGGCTAACCAACTCTTTAGAAAAGAGACACCAGTCAAGTTGCCAATTTGTGTGAATGTGGAGTAGTGTAATTATAAACACTTACTCTTTCACTGGTATGTGTGTATGTGTGTATGTTTGAAAAGGCTGGCGTACGTTTATGTGCATAGTAAAGTGTTTGTTTTATGCGTTCGCGTACGTTTGTGTGGATAGAAGATACAATGTGTGTTTTTTTCTTCTCTTCCCGTCTGTGTGAATAGTAGATATGGTGTGTTTTTTTCTTCTCTTCCCGTCTGTGTGGATAGTAGATATTGGGGTTTTTGGATAGTATAGTGTATTTCTTGTCTTTCCGTCTGTGTGGATAGTATAGTGTGTGTTTTTCTTCTCTTCCCGCCTGTGTGGATAGTATAGTGTGTTTTTCTTCTCTTCCCGTCTGTGTGGATAGTAGATATTGGGGTTTTGGATAGTAGATATAGTGTGTTTGTGTACGTTCGCGTCCGTTTGTGTGGATAGTAGATATGGTGTTTTTTCTTCTCATCCCGTTTATGTGGATAGTATATAACATGTAAAGTGAGTGTAAGGGATGTTTTCCTTCGCGTCCGTGCTTCACGTATATAACACGGAGCGGTCTTCAGTCTGGATACCCAATGATTTGTTCAACAAATTGAAACACAGTTGGTACTGGATGGTGGATGCAGCCTACGTGGTGGAAAGAATTGAAAAAGAATGAAGGTATCCAATCACAAAAGACTTTGTGACAAGTCAGGTCACCAGCCTCAAAGTAGCCAGGGATCAAGTGCTAGGCATAATAGAGGAGGGAGTTGAGAAGTTAAGAGGTTTCATCGAACCTAAATATGTAAGAGTAGGCACTTTGAAGCAGACTCTTGATGTTGTCATCCAAGTGAGGTGCTTTTCTGAAGATATATTCAATTTGACAGAGTGGTCTTTTGTCAAATAGGGCTTAGACCAGTTAAAGAAAGCGGAAGACATGATGACAAAGGTAATGGAAGAAGAAGTAAAGAAGATTAAAGAGATCTGGACAAAAGAGAGAAAAGACAAAGAAAACATAAAGAGAAAAGAAGAGTTTGAGAGACTGAATAACAATTGGATAAAGATACAGGAAAAATTTAGAGCAATGGGACATCCTGACTGGATAGCAGACGAGGGAAAGAAGAAGAAGAAGAAAGGAATCATTAGGAAATTGGGGAACTCGTGGAAGAAGTGGAAAAAATAGAAGAAAACCAAAGGCCCTTTTCAGGGCCAATTCATATACCACGAAAAGATATTTATTCTTTCTTGTCTATATGTGTTATATATGTGTTATATATGTCTATGTCTCAACTGTCTTTGTCCCTACCTAGAGTGGTAGCCGTGCGTATTCAGGTCAGCCACTTGCAACATTGTTGCCAGTACCGTGACGTCACCCCACCTGTTCCATTTCTCTTGTCGCTCAACAAGCCCAATATTTGTCGCCAATTTTGATTGTCGCCAATTTTGATATACCCTATTTTAATATTATGGTCCAATTGTCGCTAAAGTGGCCCCATATACTACTGGTAAATTCCATAATTTAAATGACTTAATCACTCAGCAGAGAGAGAGAGAGAGAGAGAGAGAGAGAGAGAGAGAGAGAGAGAGAGAGAGAGAGAGAGAGAGAGAGAGAGATATTCATAACTAAGTTTAGTTTCTTCACATAATAATGGTAACCACTTGCCAATTTCTGACTGCAGCTGTAAAATATCTGAATAGAAAGTAGCAGCTACTTTATAAGCATGCAAGACATTTAATGTGAGTTACAGGCCCTCAAGTACTATTCCTCAGAGAAGACAGAAGACTGGGTTTCAGAAATTGAAGCCACGCAAGTACCAGTTTCTTACTTTATGAAAAATGGGGTCATTATGAGAAAATGCCGACCACCTGATGTACCTACTTGTGATGAATGGTCAGTGAGCAATCAAATTGTTATTCCTATGTCTCATAAACAGAAAATTCATAGTCTAGCCCATAAAACTCCTTAAGCTGGTCATTTTGGTGTCAATAAGACTTATCACAAGATCATGGATCATTTTTATTTGCCGAAAATTAAAAATGATGTTTATAAGTACCAAAGATTTTGTCACACTTGTCAAATGGTAGGAAATCCCAGTCAGAAGATATCTAAGGCACATCTGCAACCTATTGCTGCATTGGACCGTTTGACAACCATTTAGCAGAAATATGGTAGACTGTCAGTTCCTTACCTAATACCAAGTCAAGCAACCAATACTTGTTGACCATAATGTGTGCGTCCTCAAGATCTCCATAAACTATTCCTTTGAAGAATATTAAAGCAAAAATTGTTCTGAAAGTTTAGGCAATGTTTTTTAACACTTGTTTGCCTCCCCAAATTCTGTCCAGCAACTTTATGTTTGATTATTTCCAAGAACTTATGCATGAATTAGACATCCAACAGTTTATTTTTTCTGCCTATCACCATGAAAGTCATTGGGCTGGCACAAAACTGTCCGAAAACATTCTCACCTACCCTGGATACATATATACAATTATACTGAATCAAGCCTTAAAAAGACTGTGATCAGTAAAATCCTGCGTTGTATAATTATCGGGTAAGATCAGGAGAGATTTTTTCCCATGTTGGTAATTATCATCAAATGAAATACCCCATGACTACCATAAAACAGCAAATGACTGTCCCAAAACACCCTCAACTACTCAGGGTACATGTAGTCAGTTAAATAAAATCAAACCTAATAAAAATACAGTGAACAGTAAAATTCTACCATGTATATTTATCGAGTAAGATCAGTAAAGCTTTTCTCTTGTTGATACTAGCTGAATGAAAGATCCTTAGACTGTCCCAAAACACGCTCTTCGACCCAGGATACATATATACAATTACAATAACTTAATGAAATATGCAATTTTGGTACATACTCTCTCTCTCTCTCTCTCTCTCTCTCTCTCTCTCTGATCATAGATAATTCACTAAGCTACTTTTATATTGCAAAGAGCAGCACGATTAATAAGTCGGAATCATGCGTCACTACATTGACATTTCAAAACTTATTTTAAAGTTTTTTAAAATCTTTAATGTGACAAAGAACAGCTGAATAATTAGAACCTATAATTATATTTTTAAAATGTTTGAACCAATATATTATTTTTAATTGGTTTGTTAATGGTAAAAATTGCAATAAATACAAGTAAAACCTCCTGTAACATTATGTCTTTTGTCTCAATTTTAGAGACAAAAGTTTTAAAGGATGCAAACCAGTTTTAAGGCTGTTTCTTTGTTTGTTAGTTTGTTGGATGTTTTGTTTTTAAATACATTCAAAGGTTGAGGTTCTGTACATCAACAATGCAAATTAAGTATTGGAAAACAATCGTACACTAAATCTAATACTTCTAATCGCAAGTAAACATTTTTATCTTGATACGAACATGATTTTTCACAATTTGATTATTTCGGCTAGTAGTAAACTAATAGGCAGATCCTAAACCAAATGCGAGAATTCTCCCATAAAACTTTCTATTTTGTAATTTTATTAAGGAGTCATTTTCAGCTCAAAATAAGACTAAAAATATTTTATTGGAGTGGCCAGAAATTTTTTTTTCGATCTTGGAGAGGAGACCCCACCCCTCTACCAAAATTTGGACAGATGATCCTAAACCAAATGCGGGTTCTAGACCAGAGACCCCCACCCTTTTAAAATAAATATATTCTGACATTTTTTCACCACCTCAGAGACCCCACCCCCCCACCCCAATTTGGAGAGAGAAGATTTGTCGGAGAAAGGATATCCCAGTTTAGAAACCTTTTCATATTGAACATCGCAACTGAAAATGATAGGTTGGTCAGACATTTATTGATAATATAGTTGATGCACTTTTTGATAATGATATAACACTAACTTAATTCTATGGACTGTGCACAATGGAAAATTACTGGCACTGATTACTATCCATTTTTACCTCAATGGAAAATTACTGGACACTGATTACTATCCATTTGACCTCAATGGAAAATTACTGGGCACTGGTTACTGTCCACTTTGATCTCAATGGAAAATTACTGGCACCGATTACTGTCCATTTGACCTCAATGGAAAATTACTGGCACTGGTTAACTGTCCATTTGACCTCAATGGAAAATTACTGGACTGATTACTGTCCATTTTAACCTCAATGGAAAATTACTGGGCACTTTAGTTACATATAAACTTATCTCTGAGGACAGTACACACATACAGACGGGCCTTCTCTCTACGTTCAACAGATTTTGTACACCCTATTATCTTAGAAAAATTGAGATTGACATTATGTCAATCATAGGAATCGAACGACAGACCTTGACTACGAGAATCTAACGCTCTAGCACTTGACCACAGACCTATCTTATATATAGATGTTCACAAATTATTATATACTTACCAGTTACCTGATTTTGAAAAACGTTGAGAATAGCATTACATTTTCTGATTCTGAAAAACGTTATTATAAATGAATCGGGAAATCTACGATACATCTGCTTGATAAAATATAAATCTGTTTGTACAGAAAAACGAAGCTTTAATACAACGGCTGTATACATTACAAGCGACTTCCGCAGTCTGAAAAATCGATAGTGGGTTTTTACCAGCCTTATACATAATGTGAAGATTCACATACAATCCAAGTGGAAGGTTAGCACACAAATCAATATAGAACATCTGTTTCATATATTTTCTAATTCTAATGTCTTAAAATTACTATATCAGATGATTTTGAAGATAGAAAGCAAAATTGTTACGTCAGATTTGTATGTATGTTAACCTGATACTGTACTATGTCCGATAATCCAAATAAGATTTATGTTATCTGGAAGAAAGTATTATCTCCCTTCTAAAGGAACACAGATAGCTATATTTTCTTCGGCTAATGTTACATTTTCGATTATTAATTAAATAAATAAAATTTAATATAAAATATCAGACAGAAAAAAGAAATAACAAACATTAATTGGCCGTTTCCTTTAAACAGTTATAGAATATTTGGTTTTAACGAAGAATATCTTTCAGAAAATTATATAATAGCTCCAGGAAGATATAAACATGGAAATTCTATGTTCACAATTATAAAAACGATGGGATTTAATCTGAGCAAAAAACAAATAACTGAATTTGATTCGATAAAATTAGCAGCTGATATGCTTAAAGTTAATTCTGGAAAAATTGTAAAAAATCATATTTTTCAAACATCTGGTGGCTCGTACTGGATTACTTTTGTCGTTAGAACTGAAAAAGACCAAGAAAAAATAAATGATTGGCTGACTGATCCGTTTACTAATGTATTTGAACATGCGATAAAAAATCTGTTCAGAAAATACTTGTATTTTCCAGAGAAACATAATGCCCAAGTGCTAGAGTATTAATTCCATTTTTGCAATATCTTTTATCATCAAAATTGCTCAGTCCACGTTTAATAATCGTATCTGTCCCGAGCTTGTGAAGATTAGATCTGATTATATTTGTCTTAATAAAACTGACATTACTGTTTAGTGCGGTTTTAAAATCATTAAATTTCATACATTTTTTTACGTATCCACGAGGAATACCTTTTGCTTTCTTGGTCAGTTTATTATCGTCGAGAATTACGGCATACATTTTACTTCTTAGTCCAACAAACTATCTCACCGGAACAAACATAAACTCGTCTTTCATTTTGCCAATAACTTTTTTATTTGCATTATCATGAAATCCACTACTTTCTGGAAAATCTGATAAATCAAATAAGTCACGGCGTTTATAAATATCCTCATAGACATCCTCACATTTTATAGTATAAACTAGCGAATCTGAACCAGTAAATAGCAACTCTGAATCTGACCACTGCTTTTTGGTAAAATTATAGTAAAAGTCGTACATTAGCCACTTTGATATATCAAGTACAGCTGCACCAATATATATTGGTTTATTTAACCTTAAATTTGTCTTTCGTCGTTGTATTGCAACAAGATTTTCATTAAACATTTTCATGCTGACAAAACCATCATAGTTAACTAATTTATTTCTCCGATTTATATCATTTACAATTTCTATCGAAACTCGCTTTCTAATGTTCTCCATTGTCTTTCCAAAAATTGAGTTGTTCATTAACTTAAAAAAAAGTTTTTCTCAAACTCGGTCTTAACAATAGCACGACGTTTGGTATTTAAGTCAATATAATTTGACATCCACCTAGACTGATTAAAGTTTAGCACACGATGGACTTTTCTCAGAATTAGTCCAGCATCTGCTGCTTGTTTTAAATTTTTATAATGTATCACGTAATTTCTTTTATTTAGCAAATTTGGAACTAACTTATTAACAATCCAATTTTTTGCCTTTGTCAGAGCTAGTTGTTCAAGTGACAGTAAACTGTAATCTATCATCACCGATTCTGCACAAAATGGGTAGTCGTTGTGTAGATCATGTAACGAACTAGGGTAATCTAGATCAACTTCAACAAAATAACTGACATTGTTAATTTTTCTAGGTAAATCTTTTTCAGTTTCTTTAAGAAATTGATCTGGAGTTATCCAATGAAATCCACCGCAAGGCATTGCCTCTGACATTGCATACCCATACAAATTCATACAATCTAGACAAATGATATAACTCGACGGAAGATTTCATCATAATTTTTTAGATATTTATTATTTGTTACTGCATATTTTTTTTGGTTATAACATTAATGCCACCTCTGATACCTTTTTCAATAAAATTAAACATATCGACGTTTGTTAAGAGATCTAATTCTATTTTGCTTGTTTTTAGTAGAGCGTCCAACGACAGCCCGGGAGCAGAATAATATCAACAAGGATCTAGTCCGTAATTGCTGTAGCTTACACGACGAAAACTTTCAAAAACATCTGCTAGTAATAAAACATCAGTTTTCAAATATAAATCATGATAATCACCAAATGTTTTACAACTAAATTTATTCCAAATTTCTTGTGCATATTTGTATTCGTCGTCTGACACGCCTTCGCCTTTTAGCTGCGAGTAAAACTTGTCTTTGCTAGGCAGAGAAGTTTCATCAAATCTGCTCCAGTCGCCGAGATACTCATACGGAAAGATACCTTTTTTGTCAGATCGACGTAGTCTTCACCAAAGCAACTTTGCAGATTATTAAAAGTGCTAAACCATTTACAAGTTCATCTAATGATGCTGCCATAAATTGCAGACTATCAATGAAACGTAATTTTCCGAGAGTAACTGACATATACTTTTCAAAATTATTTGGAATACATTTTATCTTATTATTTTGTTTTAGTTTAGATTTAATTTCCTCATTGCCAAAAGCTTCTACAATGATATGACTATCATAGTCGCGAAAGTTATGTAAAACTACAGGAATAAACTTTGGTGCATGAAATTTTAAATTGCAATTATTATGAGCTGCCCCACGATACTTTATCTTGGACTCTGTTTAAGTCTACCAATAACTTCTCGCAAATATGACAATTAACAGCATCGTTAAATTCAAGTTGTTGTTTAGACGTTATTTTTATTGGAGCTGTCTTAAATAATTTGTTAGAAATTTTATTAACATCATCTATAAGGTTTTTTAGTAACCATACCGCCGGACTTTCAGATTCACTATCTTTACATCTATATAAGTTTACTGGACATGAAAAATTATCGTCGACGCAACAAACTACTTTATAAGCTACTCCGCAAGGAACATGTTGCTGTATTTTTCTTGTGCTTGATTCATTAGGATTATTTTCAGCGCCAGCCACTGGAACGAGCAGGCACTCAAAATCGGCATAAATAACGAAAGGTATATTTAGCTTATGATCATAATTTTCAAATTTTAAGACTTTTTCTTTTTCGCCGGGCATTGTTATTCTTTGAACGTTGGCACAGTATTTAAGATGTTCCTGTAGTTTCTCATTCTTAGAAAAACCCTGCAAACATTTGTAACAGAAATATTTCTTCTTTTTATTTTTATTATACTGTCCGCCAACTAAGCCGTTAAAGTTTTTTATCCAAATGTAATGTCCTTTATAAAATATTAAATTTATTGTCTTTTGTGTAGCAGTCTCTGAAATATACCTTGGATAAACATTTTCGCGCTCATCTAGTCCGAAAACATTTACTGAAATATTGTTTTGTTTTTCAAACTTTGGTATCTGATTTTCTGCCACTGGAAAAGTTATTCCGTTAAAATCTAGTTCGTCTTTGTATGGCAAATACTTTTCAATTCGGTCACTGTGAGCACTCTGAGGATGTCTCTCAGACAAAATTAACCAATGAAAACATTGATCGTCGTTGTTTTTTACATTTATACAGCATTTTTTGTTTTTAATTTTTTTTTGGAAGATTAACGTAAGAACTACCTCGCAGTACATTATATCTTGCTGTATGAATTAAAACTTCCTTTATCATTTCAGATTTCCAACCTGACCCAGATGAAGTAAATTCCTCCAATTTTTTATTTATTTCTTGGTGCATTTCATCGGCGACTGTGGCAATATTTGTTCCAGTTAATATTTTTCGTGATTTAGCTGTTAGATATGGTTCTGAAATTTCTCTGTCGAAACTTGCATTTTCAAAAATTATATCAAGTATATCTTTTTCGATTGCATGTAACCTTGATAAAATGATATGATACCGAATTAATAGTTTGATACTTTTGTGAGCTGTAAGTTCTTGAGCTATAACTGGTTGCAAAAGATGATATAAATTTGTGGAGTTAAAATTTACTAAAACATTTTGATTATCAAATTTGTAACTGTTGTCGTATCCTGAGAATTCTGTAGCAATTTTTTCTGTTTTGATAATGCTCTTTTTAGCAATATCGCGCAATTTTAACATTATATTATATATAGTATTTTTATATTTATTTAAAAATTACGTAAAAAATCAATTAGAGATATTGAACCCTTATAGTATAATGACAGAAATTTTGAGATATATTAGAATGACAGCAACCGAGCAAGAAACTTATCATGTTCACCCAAAGTACAACTAATATGCTCCAAATGCACTTGGTTCAGCTATTTGTATAAAATCTCAAAAATCTGTAAGAAAACCAACGCCAGCCGGGATGATAATTTCAGTAAAAGAAGATGATACAGATACGACTGAAATGTTCAGAAAAGATTTTATCTATACTTTGTTCTGCGATGAAATTCCAGATGGACAGCGAGTTTATAGAGTAAATAACTCAATAAACGTTGACAATATTGAGAATTTAGCTTTACAGAATGAGTATCAACCACATCCAGTATTTAATCTATACGAAGCTAACGATCGCGGAACTATTCGAAATATAAGAACAAAAAAAGTATTAGGAAAATTGAATGAACGTGGGTATCTAATAATTAGGGTATGCAGAACAAAAACAGATTTTGTTAATAATAAATCACACAGATTTGTTTACGAAATATTTAACGGTGTTATTTTAAATAATTTAATTATTGATCATAAAAATAAAATTAAATCAGACAACCGGATGGAAAATCTCGATCTCGTTACGCAAAAAAGAAAACACCAGACGAGGAGATGCTGGTGGCATTAGATTTGCTAGATCAATTATCTCAGTAAATTTAGAAACTAGAGAAACAATAAAATTTAAATCAATTTATTCTACAGCAAAACATCTTAAAATTAACCCCAGATCAGTAAAAGATGTAGCTGATGGTGAAAGAAGATCAGCAACGTCAATGTCAACTTTTGACAGATTCAGTTTCAAATATGATGATTAATTATATTTCGTAATTCTGTTTTAGTAAGACAGCTGTGCGCAAACATCAAAATATCATCTTTATCAAATTTTAGTGTTAGAAATGCACTATCATTAAGTTTATTTTTTTCTGCCGTTGTTAGGAGAATTTTATCAGAATCGCCTTGCATTACAATAACGTCAACAGAATAAGCACTATAACCCGAGAGACATTTTCGAACTGCCTCTGCTAGTTCCCTATAATTTAATATATTAACTTTTGATGATATTTTATTTCGGGAGATTTTGTTTCGCTGGTCATTATTATAAATTAGTTAAAGTATATTATAATATGGAATTAATAAAACGACTTGCTGATATATAGGCGGAAGATTATATAGCCACAAAATTACAAGTAATTTTACCAATCACAGACAAATCTGCTGGTTATAGCGAAGATGATATTTTGCACAACAACAATGACAATGAGGAAATTACTGACGTTGTAGATGAAAAAAATTACAGCAGGCCGACAACTGGACGATATAATGTTAAGTATCACATTGCTAAAAAAATAATAAAATTTGATTTTACTGTTGCTGAACAACAAATATTTTGGCTGCTTATCAAATCTTTTCTTGGTGTAAAAATAATTGGCTATCAAAGAAATATAAAATATGATTTTATTTTTGTTAAAATATTTAATTTAATGCCAGTGGATAATGCAAGAAAATTACATTTAATTTCGTTATGTAAAACTATCAAATGTAAATCTATACTTGTAAAGTACGAACAAATTTATAATAACATTATTGCGCAAAATTATAAACAATTTTGCATCGATTTAGTTGGCACCCAGCTATTAAATTTATCGCTATATCCTCTCCATTAAACAAAACTTTTGTCGCCGCGCTTTCTGATAACTTTTTCAATAACAAATACATCTTGGGAAGTTTTCTGAAGTTCCTGTTCGTAAAAACTACCAGTTATAGGCTCACCCAATAAATCCTTCAGCGCGTATGTTACAGGTATTGTTAAAAGTACTTTATCAACAACAAATACTTCTTCGCTCCAGTTTGGAGTAAATCCTTTTTCAAATGTTTTTTTCGTCGGAGAAATTCTAACTTTATCACCAACTTTAAATTTATGTCTGTGGTACATGTTTTCGTTTGCTAATATCGGATTTTTAATTGCGTCATCTGGCGACATTTTGGTGGTTCGGTGTTTCGTGTTATTATATTCGTCAACAATGTTCTGTAAATCATCAATATATTTATTTGTATTTTTAGCTGTCAAACACTTATGAATTTTTTCGTTTAGCGTGCGATTAAATCGCTCGACGACAACGCTTTTAGCTTCATTTCCTGTAACACATTTTTTGATGTTATTTTGGAGCTAAAACTGCTCGAACTTTTTATCAAAAAAATCTGCTCCGTGATCAGTCCAGATTTCATTTGGTTTTCTTTCTGTAGTTGTTATTATTTGTTTTAGCGCATCAGTTATCGACGTTCCTGTCTTGTCTGAAACTGGAACACTGAAAGCATATTTACTAAAAACATCTATGACATTAAAAAGATATCTTCTGTTATCATTAAATTCAGCTAGATTTTGACACATCAACTAAATCTATCGCCCAGATATCGTCAACGGCATTTGCGACAACTTTACGCCACGGAAGCTTTTTTTTTAGGTTTGTGTAATTCAGCTGCCAGATCATCATACAATTCTTTTTCTCCTAGTCCCAATTTATATTTTGCTCCAATAAAACCCTGCACCAACTTTCGGTCAACCCTTTCTCGTAGCTTGTGAAGCAGGCCGTTTGTAGGTTTCATATCACGAAGTTCGTCCAACATTACTTTATCGCAGTCTGATTTTGAGTTTTCTACACGAACGTTATCAGGACGTTCTATATCACGATAGCAGATATCATAGCGCATGGCTATTGCATCAACTTGATTGTAAGGCTCTTGTCCTGGCAGCGGATTATCGTTTTCATCTAGTTGTTTATCCAGCGGACTATAAGGTCCAGTATATTTATGGCCTGGCAATGTCCAGCCGCCTTTTGGTTTCGGCAATTTGCCAATTACTTTATGTATATCTGTACTTGTTCCTATTATTTCTCTGCTGTTACATTGTTGACAGTATGTGACAATTTTATTTTCCTCGAGACATAAATCTCTGTCAGAATCACAATTACATTTCATTATTAATTAGTCATCTACTAAAATAACCTTGTCGCATTCAGCTCCGGACAATTTCCTCAAAAACATTCTTTTCTTTTTCCTCAGATTGCTCATATACCTTGTATCATCATCCTGTTGCTCTTTGTTTTTTCTGTTGTTTCATTGATATTTTCTATTTTAGTTTTACATTTGAGACAATACATTGGCATTATATATTTGTAATTTAGATAAAATTAATTGCAAGCTTTACAAAAATTAATTACAATCTCATCATTAGCGTGAGAAGGATGCTTGTCAAATTGCAAAATAAATTTTTAAAAATTGGAATCCGATCTCCTGACGTTGTCAGGGGATTTAGACATCTGTTTAATGAACATCACGCAATAATATCCACAAGCTGATGTTCCAACAGGTTGAAGCTGATTGGACGAATAATTTATTATTTTATAATTTTTGTTTATATATTTTTTTATTGCGTCGCTCGGTGGAATTCCAAATGAGTCAAAGTAATTGTTATTTTAAACAGCTACCCAATGTGTACCAGATCTGTCGTTGAAATCTTGTATATTTATCACACAGGAACCACCAGAACCAACATCTGAGATGTTAGCAAGTTCATCTTTGGAATAAACTCCGTGGAAATTTTTTACTTGGTTTAGCTTATCAAGTGTATCAAAGTTACTTACAAAAATTTTCTTTATACCACTGCCAACAATACCATGACCGCGAACGATTCCATGACCTTCAACTGCTTTTTTCGTTGCGCCAGATACTGCTCCAGACGCTGCTGATAATCTTAATGTACTTAACACCGGCAAAAGTTTTGGTATTAACGTTCTGGCCAGTACCGATAGTGCCGGACCAAAGAAACCGCCTTGTTTTGCCATCGCAGTTATTTGTGTGGCACTTAAATTTAAAACAAAATGTTTTCCGCGGTTATATTTATTTACTTGTTTTCTGGTTAACATTAATTTTCTTAAAGTACCCAAAACACCTAAGGTGTTAGGGTCGACTTCTAATGATACCTGCCTCTGCTTAGCAACAGCAGTTGCTAATTTTTTCACTTGACCAGCAGTCAAATATATTTCTTTTACAATATATTTTGTCATTATATACAGATTACAGATTAAACTTGAAGCTTTTTCAAACTTGTACTGTCATTTTACCTCCAACAGAATCAATCGTAATAGATCTGTTGCTGATCACTAACGCGTACACGTACAACTGCGCTACTGGAACTGCTCCAAGTGTCCAAGTAATTTCAATATCAGCTGTTGAGTTGACAGCTCGCTCGCTATGTTTACTAACATCAAAATAAAATATCGGATAAAGTGTACGAAACTCCTCTGTTGATATCTGAGATCCATCTCCAACGTCCTGATATTTCTGCACTGCGTCGAGCAGGTGAATGTAAGGTCGAGTAATATTTTTATTAGCGTCATCTGCAAAATTACATTCTATTGCTCGTTCTGGATATTGCTTTGAATTTATTCTAGCACATATTCGTCTAACATCGGCATTATCAAATATTGCTTTATTTTGTTATTGGTTATCACGTCGCGCTTGTTGCTGAAATACAACAAATAATTGCCTCGGCAGTTGTTCACTTGATGTTGTTGTAACTCGCCATGTGTAGTCGGTAGCATTTGGAACCGCTGTTTGATATATTTTATGTTGCTGAAAATAAATTCTGTTTGTATGTTTGTCAAGTATACTGTTTAATTCTGACATTTTATTGATTGATGGTGTTATTCGGGGCATCCACAGCGCAAGATTGTATATGATAAACTGTACATCAGCTCCGCAATCTCGAAATAGGCAGTCGTTATGTTCTGCTCGATCTAAAGCAAGTGTATGTTTAACTCCACGAAATACTTATAAGAAGTCCCTGCAAAAGCCAAATATTGTACTTAATGGCAGCATCATTGTAATTTGACGTGATCCTGCTGCAAGTTCTTTTCTCCTAGCATAACCTTCATTGTAATGTACATTTCTTACGCTAATTGTCCCATTAACTAAATTTAACATTTCAGTGCCGGTTGAAGCTGCACCTGGCGGTGTTATACCAAGATTATTACAAGCAGCAGTAAGTGGAACTAATGTAGCGGCTGCATTAGCATCTGCAGCTGGTGGGGTTATACCTAGGGCGGCTGCATTAACAATAAGAAAAGTTCTTACAGTTGCAGCATCTGCAGCAGCATCAGCGCCGCGTGCTAAAGCACCTTTCGAGAAAAGTTCGGTCGATTCAGCTAAACCACGTCCAGTATCTTTAAACCACATCATATTAGTTGCAGTCGATCTGGAGTAATCGTCGGAAAACGAAATAATATTTAAGTTTGTACTTGTAACTTGCAGGTGACTTGAAATATGCTCAACAGTTTGATTGGCCAGTTGATATCTGGCACTTTTAAATAAGCACCAGCCATTATTTTTATAAGAGCTACTTCTGCGTTAGCTGCAATTGCGACAGGTGGATTAGCTATTGTCATAATCTGTCCACGAACTTCCAATATTGCCTTGTATGGCAGCAGAAATACATCTTCGTCTCGAGTATTAAATGTTCTGACACCAGTTTTATTTGGTTGATTAGAATTTTCGTCGAGATACTCAACATACTCAAATTCTCTTACAGTGTCATCGATGTCATAAGTTTCTGCTAAATCGAGATAATTTTTAACAGACATTTTTTATTTATTAGATTATATAAATATACAGTGACTATGTCACTGCGGAGCTGTTACTTTAGATATTAATTTTTATATAATCTGCTTGCCCTTTGGTGATAAAAGTTTTTTGTTTTTGTTATCATAGCACGTTGAGTTTCTTTCGTTGGAGCGATTTCTGATATAACTTGTTTGATTGTCGGTGGTTTCTCGCCAGGAAAATTACTTGTATTTTTCTGAGTAATTTTATCTGTTATTTTTTGTCCCACGCAGTTCCAGGGGCAGATGCAGCTCCAGTTGCAAAAGCTTTTGACGCGTCGAGCGCAATTGGTGCAACTTTATGCGCTATATCCCGGAACATTTTCAATAATTTTAGTAAATGTATTTCCTAAAAATCCACCAACTATTTTTCTTCGGTAAAATTGTTTTTGTTTCATTATATGTGAGGTTGCATAAAAATCAATCATGAAGTCGCAATAACTTTGTTATTGTGTGCGTAAGTGTAAATGGTAAGTAACAACCTCGTTATTCAAATCCAGCTGTCGTCCAGATTGATCTGTCAACTGCATATTTATTGCTGTTATTTGGTTTTCAACATTTAGCGGATAATAAATAACTTGCCTCGGACTAATTTGCATGAGCGAGCCCGGTGGAACATCTGGCGAAAAACTATATATTGTTTGTCCTTTACTACCCTGGGAAGAGTAAGATCTAGCTGCAATGGAGCAATTTATCAGTATTGCGTTTACGTCAGTTATATTTACTGGCAAATCACCATCATACGTTATAGTTTGTTCTGTGGTTGATCCGTATTGTTTGTGAGTAAATCCAATCAGCGACGCTATGCTTGTTGCTGATGAAAAATCTATTATCAAATTATTTTTTAATGTTATTCTAGCGCGTAATGTGTTATAATTCGGCTCCCGTTCAAAATCGTCTGAAACTCCTCCATTTGTCGTTATTAATTCGCGTATAGTCTTATTTAAATCAGTGACGTTGTAGGCTCCCTGTGGAATTTTAACTTATTTCCACGTAGGTCCTGGAGCTGGAGTTAAAGTAAAATTAAATTCATCATTGACACCAGTTTTCACGTTAGCCATAGAATGCCAACACGTACATGAAATTAGTCCAATTTCGTACTGTTTTTCAGTATCAAGTTGTACCGGTGGAATATAATTTACTGAAAAATTTGCGCTATCTTTAGCGTTAGCTTTCGCGTTAGCTATCGCGTCCGTACTAGAGTCTAGTAATAATGTTGTTGACATTTTTTATATAAAATTGTTATATTAAATCATTATGCAAAATTAACATTTACAAAATTGACATTTATAAAATTGATATTTATAAAATTGACATTTATAAAATTATGTCGCTGTGTAAAGTTTTGTATTCGTCAGATGTTAATAAATTTTCCGATCTTAAATGATCAAGTGTATCAATAATTTCATTGTCAGTTTCAGCGCCAACATTTCCAGCTTCTTTTGACGATATCAACAGCATTAATCTACCTATCATTTCGGCAGTTGATGTATATATTTTTACGCCAGTTCCAGTTTTTTCTTTTTCCATTTTCTTAATACGATTTTTATCATATTGATTAAATACATTTTTAAAATGAGTCTTTTTCTCCCTAAGTTTCCCAGTCCTATAATTTGCTGCAGCAGATTTAAAGACATCAGCAATAACACCATCTCAGGCTTTTTTGTAAAGTTCTGTGAAATCTTTTTCTTCAGCTTTATCAATTTCATCTAAAGCTTGATTGCCATCTTTAATTGTTTTATCTAATAATAATATTAAAACATCATATTCATTTTGTGACAATTTATCAACAATTTCAACATCTTTAATATTATTTTCTTTTATAAAAGTATCATAATCTGATAAACGTATTTTTTTCTTTTAACGTTTCTTTAAAATTTCAATTTGCTTCCTTCTTTCAGTTTCCGCTGGTGATATAACTGGTGGTTTTTCAATCTCTGCTGGAAATTGTACGCTCTCTGATTTGTCAGTTCTAAATATACTTTTTAGTTTTTTAGCATCTTGCATGCGATTTTCATCATTTATTTTAAATTTCCTATAAAAATCCCAACTTTTACCAAACACTGTGTATCTATTTTCAGTAGCAGTTCTTTGAAATACTCTAGCAATAGTACCAGCTCTAATATTATCAGAGAATTCCGACATATGTTCTTCTTCATTAGTTGTTTCTAATTCAGCATTAGACGTAAAGACATCCGTTATTATTGCATTTAAATCATTAATAAGTTTATCATACCTTTCTTTCGGCCAAGTTTTTAATTTATCAACATCTTTATTATTATTTTCTTTGATAAAAGTATTGTATTCGGATTTTGTTATTTTACCGTGTACTTTTTCTCGATAAAATCGTCTTTGTTCGTCAACATTTAAAACCCTTACTGCTAACTCTCCAATTTTTTCTTGTTCTTTTTCAATAGCCTCTAATTTTTCTGATAATTTTCCTAAAACAGTCTTAATTTCATGTGAAGTTAATTCTGCTAATCTTTGTTCAAATAAAATTGGATTATTGATCAACCGATTTAGTTCATTTCGTCTAGCAACAGGATCAGCAATATTTGCTACAAGAGCCTCAGCCAATCTTCTTTCCTCATCAGATCTAGCAACAATTTTTGCGGCAGCTGCTTCTTGTTGTTCTTTGACTAATCCGATTAAACCTTTTTTCTGTAGTCGCTTAAGTTCTTCTTCTGAAGACCGCTCCGGTGGCCTAATGGTTAGAGGGTCCACCTCGGATGCGGGAGGTCGTGGGTTCGATCCCCGGCCGAGTCATACCAAAGACTTACAAAAATGGTACTAACAGCTGCCTCGCTTGGCGCTCAGCATTAAGAGGTTAGTGTTAGGACTGGTCGGCCTGGTGTCAGGGTAATGTGACTGGGTGGGACATCATACTATATGTCTGCGGCATGATGCCCCAGTGCTAGACATCACTATAAACTGCCACACTGCAGACATCGTAGCGATATGACTGAAAAATTGTTAAAGCTACGTTAAAAATCATAATCACATCTTCTTCTGACAGCGGTTTAGTTTCAGGTTGTTTTCCAAATAGTGCCTCAGTAACTGGTTTGAGAATCGTAGCTGTTGCTTCTGCAACAGTTATTTGTCCACGTCGTGCTTGTTGTACTCGCTGCTAATACGCTGCTTGAGACTGAGCAAGTTTTTTTTAGATCTTCTATATGTTTTCTGTATTTTGCTCGTTTGTCCATAATTATTATATAAACTTACTGCAGATAATTTTCAATACAACAACGAAACATTTTAGTTGGATTATGTGTTAATTCATCAAACAAGAAAAAGTTATATTTATCCGCTGTCGCTTTATGATAAAGTTCGATAAATTTATCTTTTGTTACGTCGCCACATTGCTCGTTTGCAATATTTCTAACGTCAACATTTTCCAGCCCCGGAAATAATATAAAACAACCAGTATTTCGCCGAATAAATCTGTCGACGTTGTAAAAACCTTGGGCTAAATAAACAGAATTTCATTTCTTATTATACGACAGGCAAAAATATGATCTTATTTTATTCATCTCTACATTATTTAGCGGAATATCGTCAAAAACTACTATCTTATGCTCTGACGAATCAAGTTGATTAACTGGAACAAGATCTGGTTGTCTGATAATAAAAAAAATCTTCACCAGCCTCAAATTCATCACGAAGTTTGTTATTATATTCGTTAAGTAGCTCGTACTTATCTTGCTGTGGATTAATTGTATAAATATAAACTCGATCGTAGTTAAAATTATCACCCAGCAGTAAATTCATAAGCAAATTTGTTTTTCCCGATCAAGTTCGTCCAACAATAAGATAATGACAATCTGGAAGTTCATTGTTATGTTTATGTTTCACCAACCGCTCTGTATCAAAATTTAATATCGGTGACGACGTTGTCGTTAACTTTGCCATTGTTGTTATATAAAAATTGTCAGAAAATAAATAAATAATGAGCCATTATACAAAATTTGGAACAACATTGGGAGATTTTTCGGCTGTAAGTACAATACCAAACGGCAATATTGATTTATCAGGTTACCTAAAAAATCTGGCGACACAATGACAGGAAACCTGTTTATGTCAGATCAACGAGTACTAGGTTTAGAAACAGATTATCCGCCAATAAATGTTGTTAAGACACAAGCTGTTAGCTATGCACAACTAAAGTCCGTCGACGATAATAAACTAGATAAATCTGGCGGAGTTGCCACAGGTAATATTAATATGTCAGGTAAAAAAATAACTGGTTTAGAAACTGTTTATCCAAATATAGTTAAAGATAATACACAAGCTTTAAGTTATATACAGTTGTCATATGTTGATGATATTAAATTTGATAAAACCGATGGAACGGTTACAGGTAATATTAACATGAAAGATAAAAAAAAATTATTAGGTTTGAAACTGTATATCCGCTAGAAAACTTTGATAAAACACAAGCTGTAAGTTATGCACAACTAAACTCTGTTGACGATAATAAACTTAACAAAGCCGGCGACACAATGACAGGTAACATTACAATGAGCAATAACTCAAAAATAACTGGACTACCGACAACCTCACCACAAGCTGATGCTGATGCTATTAGCTATTCTCAGTTAAAAAAAGAACTTACCCCATATTTTAAACAATCCGGCGGAGAAATGAAAGGAAATATAAACATGAAAAACGAAAAAACAAAAAATAACTACGACATATGTTCCAGTTAACCCTAATGATCTGACAAATAAAGTGTATGTTGATAGTCTGTCTAGTGGTATAAAACGAACTAAAAACAATGTTGAGTATATTCCAACACTTTACAAGGCAACTGACAACAGAGTTGGGTTTGAGGTAAGCGCATCAGCATATTATCCTGAAAATTATCCTTATTACGCTTTCTCTGATAGACACGAGTGGACGACCAACGGAGAAGTTGAAAATTTTTGGATTAAAATTAAATGTCCTACTGAAGTTGCTATTTGGAAATTTCATTTGCGAGGTCGATTAAACTCTATTGTTGGTCAAATTTATAATTGGCAATTGGAAGGGTCAAACGATGATATCAACTGGACAACGTTATATAGTGCAATAAATACATATATTACAACAGCACAATATTTTACAGTCCCGACAGAAAACATTGTTATCAAGTACTTATATTTTCGAGTTAATGTTTTTGTTGCTGAACATCCATTTCCAGGACTAACAGCATTTCAAATATATATACCTGATGATCAGATATGATCATTGTGAACAAATTTTATCTAATGCTATAAAATAATGTCAGAACAAAATTTAACACAATTGTTTACATACACTGCGATAGAATTTTTTGATTATAGTTTTAACCCGAGAAAAGATGTTGGAGATGATTCACTAGCGGCGCGTGCGATACATACCAGAAAAAATTTTCAACTCCAATGATAAACTCTCCATTGTCAGAAGAAGAAAAAAAATTTGTTCGTGTTATGTATATGTGAGGACCACAACTAAAAGAAGCAATAGAAAATTTTGAAGCGACAAGTAGTTACTGTTATCCTGATGATTGTCTAGAAGAAATTAAACAAGTTGAAATTATATTTAAAAAAATATTGCTCGAGCTTGATTTTGGAAATTTAGATTTGATAATAAAATCGGACTTAATAAAAGAACGAGCTTACGGTGAAAGAGAAGATATGAAAAGACGAGTAAACGATAGACATGATATTCTCGACAGACTAGCGGAATCTGTGATAATAGGAATGAAAAGAAACAAGACATTATATAATAGTTTTTCAAAACGAAACATTTTTAGGTATCTCGGTATGTACTACTATGACAAAGAAACCCTAATTAAAATCGTTATTATGACACCAGACACGGAGTTACTTATTAAAGCGTACTCAAACGCAATTTTGCCAATGATACGTAATAATGACCCAGAATTTAATCCGATTATTGTTGATAGGTCTCTAAAAATAATCAAAGATTTTGACAATGAAATTAGTGATCTTAATGATATTAAGCGAGAAAACTTTTCTTACAAAGTCAAACAAACAAAGTTGGAAGTAAAAATTGATTCTTTTTACGACATAAGTGAAGAAGATGATATTCCATTACCATCACTTCAGCGCTCTAGACAATTGTCATTACGAAATTATTACAATGAAATTGAAAAAATATTAACATACCCATATAGATTGTTATCGGATCAAATAGTCTCTCTTTTAAGAATTACTCCCGTTTCACCTTCAGATGTGGGATTATTAAGAAAAGAAGCCCTCCAAAAATTAATGCTAGCAAATTTCGTGGTCGCATATGCAATTATCAGACAACATCTTGTTCTCAAAAATTTCGCGTTAAATCAAATAAGCTTGGTATTAGGGTATATTGATGAAACAGAAAGCAATTACAGTAATTTGGTGAATAATACAGATTTGTATGCGGTTGAAGTAGGAAATACTTTTGATTCTTGTACTGTTAAAATTTATTTTTCATAAGTGATTTAATAAAGACAAACTATGTCCATGAACTCTGGATATGTAGTTTATGCACCCATACTATAATGTGTATAGATTTGGAGAATATAAAATTGTTGGATTAGTTCGTGAAGGCCAGAAGAGAAAAAGCTGATTTTGCTGACAATCTGATCAAAACCATGGAGGAAACTCCAGTGTACTTTGATCATATTCACACAAAAGGGTGGATCATATGTGTGCATGGGAAGGGCTGGGTTGATGAGATGCAGTGGATTAAAGAGTTTTATATCTTGAGTGAACAGTTTAATATATTTTTAATAATAAATTTAAGTTTGGCTGCAACTTACAACTTAAAAAAATCAAAACAATGTATCCAGAACATGCAGTGCCAAACAAAAGAGATGTGTTTCCGGTAAGTCGATCATCTGTGTTTCTTACCAAACTTAGCACTTCCCTGCACCACATAGTAAAAAAAAGAAAACACAAAAAACATTAAATATATATAATATTTTTAAAAAATTGACCTGCCTACCCTAATCTTAAAACAAGTGCAACGGGAAACTGATGTACTGTTATGTTTGTCCCTACATTGTTACTAATGTAACATTTACAGGCAGTCAATGAAACTAAACTGTTCGCCATGTAATTCTTGCAACCTTATTAAATAAGGCAAATGGCTACAATTTCAATGACGTAAATATTTTACATAGCAGATTAAATTTTAATTTCAATAATACTGATGGTAACGTGTCATAATAAAAAAGGTCTGAATATGATTCTTTCCAAAATGCAAAACCAAAAATTAGAGTTTCATCCATTGAATGTCAACTTATTCTCTGAACCCATAGCAGATGACCTGGGAATATGGAAAACTGCTTTCTGCCTGATTGAGAGCAAAATCTAGCACAAAAAACTACATATCTCTGTAGTCTTGAATAGTAATTGCTCAAAGGTTTCAAATCCTATTTAATTATAAAGCCAATTTTATTGTGCTTGTCTTTTAGTTAAAGTCATACAGGTTATTTATATGCACTTAATCAGCTTAAATTATAGATAAATTGTTGTATTAAAATAATAATATAAAATAATATAAAATAAAAATTTAATACTAATTTTCTGTAAACAAAACCTATTCAATCCTAATATTTGAATATTCTGCACTTTAACTGTCTTAAGAAAATTCCTGATGAAAATTATCAATCCCTATGGACTTTTATGTCGGCCAGGTATTAAACTGGTATAAGAAAAGAGAACGTCGAGTCAAATCATCACAATATAGGGTAGTATGTATTTGTTGATCAACAAGCATAGCGTTCACTGTGACATCAAAACACACAACATTCAAATGGGATATAAATTGACAACACCTTTAATTTGATCTTGTCCAAATATACTGACGTACTTGAACATTGATTTTACCATATGTACTTCTTGGGGTGTTAATGACCTTTCAAAGGAATATGGTAGTAACAGGATCCAAATATAGTGAATAATTGTCATTTAAATGTGCTTTAATAAAATTCTAAAACAAATTACACTCACTACTGAAATGTTTGGTGTTGAACGCCTACACGACCAGTACGATTTTTACTATAACTGAAATGGAATAATAAATGGTAGTGAAGGTGCAAAGAAAATAAATACCCTTTTCACCAGCAAATCCCACTGTCTCCTCAATCGCTTCTTCTTACTTTCTTCTTTAATTTGCTGCAAAAGGTGTGACGTATTAAAACTATGATGTGTGGAATTCATTGTGCAGTAGTCTTACAATGTAAGACATATATCACATGTTATTTAAGTTTCGGTAACACCAAAACAAAAATATCTGATGCATCTTACGTTGTAGAACAAACTATACAGCGACTTGAAATGGGTTAAAAAGTAACATTTTCTACATTGGCAAAACAGTCTAACATATAAGCGAGAAATGCAAATTTGGGTTCAGTACTTTGAAAATGTCTACAAATACACTGGAGTTTTTCTTCTAACGTCAGAATAGATCACTGGGGTCCGGGGACTGCCCCACTTATGTGTTCTTGCAAATATTCCAGTTCTGGTGAGCGTATGCTTCTATAAAAGTGCAAATTGTAAAGCAATGTGTAGCAATGGAAACACATTTTAAACTTTGCCTAATGAACTATGTAAAAATGTAAACATGCGTCTAGAATTTGATGAAAGAACTATAAACATTCGTACCCTCTTGGAAGCCGCCATTGTTGTTGTTACTAAACATTGCGCATGCTCAGGTAAAAGAAGCAGTTTTGACGTCACTGTTCTATGCGTTCCGTTCCGAGACATTTTTTGTCCAGTAATATACCTCTCCATTCAGCTCGTTGCACTTGCATAGTAAGCAAGCGCGATCATAGCCAGTGTGGCCTGACTTGTCCTTCAAACGAATCAAACAGTGCCCATCACCCATAACCCCGTTGGTCTAGTAATATAGGTATTTAGTCAAGTGATTCTTGCATGTGCGTGAATGTGTTATCTATCAAGCAGCTTACCTCTGACAACGGTGGGATGCGTATCTTCATTACGGTAGCGACGACTCTGGGTCAGAATCGTCCTACGTCCAGCGGATATTATCGTCTGTATCATTGCTCTCATTTCTCACAAGACGTTTGAAATCGCCCACCTACTCAAATGTCATGAAATTAGACCGATCTGCTGTTGTAGCTCCACTGACCTGTTATTGGTTACAGTGGGGTTGTCAAGAACGAGATGCAGTACAGTGTGCCTATAGGGCTTATTACACCATGTATTTGGTCATACTTCAAATGAGCACAGCAGAAAGTATAAACTGTCATTAACTTTTAACTGACAGGAGTACCTAGATTGCAGTATTATAAATACAAATAAGCAAAATATTTAATCGAATTCCACTTAAAAATGCATTCTCTCTCTCTCTCTCTCTCTCTCTCTCTCTCTCTCTCTTCAAACATATTTTCGAGGTTGTATTTCTCTGTGAAAGGGGATATCCAACAATCGTGCAAAAGTAATCAACTTTAATTTTACCAATGTGATTATGCCGTTAACCTTAACTCGAAAAGACATTTCGTACGCCCGCCGTTTACCTCGTCTGGACAAACTTATTCGCGGGCCTATTTGCGTATAATTTACGTACTTTTATATTATGCTCGAACTAGTTGGGTAGCTAAAGTGAATAAATAGTTTGAAAGTACTAGATTTCTTAGATGAAGTCGGCTGTTTAACTTTTGTTTTTGTTTTAGTTTATCTGTAGTTTGTTCTGCAGTGTTTTGTGTATAATCGCACAGCAGATCCATGATACATAATTCTTTCTTAATTCAAGAGAGAAAAAAAAAAAAAGAATACACTAACAATAAAAAAGAATAAAGTGGGATTGGAAACTAGTTCTTTTGCATGATTCGTCGACATATTTTGGACTCGTCCTTACTGCCTTAACCAGTCGTCGTGCAGCTATACGAGTAGTGCATCCAAAAGATGGTACACAAAAGCCATATGAATAAACACTTCCTTAAATTTATTAGATATATGATAGGAAAAAGGGAAAATATTTTCTAGTGGTAATGCACATACATAACTCACCTGAATTTTTCCTCTGATCTTTTCCACCCTGTGTTAGTTATTTGGACAGTTATGTTTCAGTGAGACAAGTCCAAATACGTAAAACTATGTGAGAAGGTCTGAGGAAAATGGAAATTAAAAACGCACAGCCAGCCAATGAGAACTGTTACGACTCTTTAATCTTAAACTATGTAATAGAAAGAAGCAAAACCAACATGTTTAGTAAAGTCAACAAATAATTTATTTACCTAGATGGCAAAAGTCAAAATTCAAAAGACACAAGTCTTTTAAATCCCCAATAATCATAAATGAATTAAATCCCCAATAATCATAAATGTTTTATCATTAGGCAAGAATTTTATAATGTTCCGAATGTATTCCAATAGTCCTGAATGTATTGACGTATCACAATGATATAATCGAGAATATCTTTGAATAAGTCCTCAATAATCCGAAAGAGAACTTTCAGTTCAAAAATGCAACGCGCACTTTCTAATTCCACTGAATAATCATAATCGTCAAAACCAGAAATGATTCCACAGACTGATCATTAAACAGGAATGACTAATAGTTTACCGAGTCTCCTTTATATACAGACTGTCACCTCACCCATGTGGCAATAATATTTTCTAGGAGACTAATAATTTATAATGGAAAATTAAAATCGTAAACAAACTTAAATCTTAACTTAAATTTTAATAAAGATCTTGTTTACTACTTATAATCATGACACATATCAGGTACATAAAACGTGACAATAGTCAGGTAGGCAAAAACTATGCCCTCAATCACGGATAAAGGTCAAGCAAACAATATAAATTAAATATACATAGACCCACCCACCTCTCATAAAGGAAAAGAAAGAGTTATAAAATGATACTTTCTTTTACAAAGTAGCCAAATACTATACTAATTAAAATTAAATGTACATAGTAAGATGTCTTAGGAATGACACAAAATAAAATAATATCGTACTTATATACGTGAGAGAGGGCAACTGCGATCACAGTATCTTTTTCTTTGGGGTGCCTAATGTCAATACTGTATTCCTGCAGCATCACGCTGTATCTCACCAATCTCTGATTTTTGTTTTTCATTTTGTTAATGGAACTAAGGGGATTGTGATTACTCAAAACATTAATCGGAGAAGAAGCTAAAATAATGCACACTTTAAAGTGTTGCAAAGGCAATATCAAAGTCAAACATTTCTTCTCGACTGTGGAATAATTTATTTGATACTTATTTAATTTTATCAGAAACATAACACTGCATCATCAATGCCTTTTCTGTTTTTGAACCAATACCAACCCCTACATTACTTGTATCCGCAGTTGTTTTCAACAGCTGGAAGAACTGATGCACATTTAAGTATAGCTCTAAATTTTCCAAAAGATTCCTGGGGGGCCCCGAGTGGCCGAGTGGTCTAAAGCGCTCTCCGTTACGGATCACTGCCATCTCACCTCTGTCTGCGTGGGTTCGAGTCTCGGGCTCGGCCAATGTGGTTATGTGAGAAAGCTTGCCGGTAGCTTCTCGTGGGTCGGTGGTTCTTTCCGGGTTCTCCCGGGTTCTTCCTCCACCATTAATACTGGCCGCCATGTATAGCCTATCTTGTGCTGAAAAATGGCGTTAAACCCTATGACAACAACAACAAAAGATTCCTGACACTTGCCAGACCATTGAAATGTACACTTCTTACTCAACAAATCTGTCAGATGCTCGGCAATTATGGAGAAATTTAAGAAAAAAATCAGATAATACCCAGCCATACCAAACATCGCGTCAGTTGCTTTTACTGATAGACACTGGGAATTCAGAGATAACCTCAATTTAACCATTTAACTGGACCGTGTTCAACAAAATGTCCTAAAAACTAACATAAGCACGGCAAAACTCATTTATACCTGAATTAACTGTCAAATTTACATCACTGAGTCGATCAAAGAACTTCCGAATGCTTTCCAAGTGATCTTTCCAGGCGTCGTTGTAGATGATGACATCATCGTACGCGTCACAATTATCTAGACCGGCTATTATCATTTTCAATAAACGCTTGAATGTTGACGGCTAATTTTTCATACCAACTGGCATCACATTATATTGATAAAGTCCATCTGGAGTTATGAATGTTGAAATTTCTTTTTCACTCAGCGGAATTTACCCGAATCCTTTCAAAATTTGAAACATTTTTGTATTTCCAATTTTGAGATATAGTCATCAATTCTTGGCACTGGAAATGAATCCGTTTTCGTGACGCCGTTGACTATTCTAGTCAGTATTCAAATAAAATGTACTATCCGGTTTATGAGTAAGAATACATGATGGTCACCAGTAACCTTGACTTAGTCCTGTGATATCATTCCCCAAAAACTATTGAACTAAGTGTTTTAAAACATTCATGTAATTATGCTGTTTCACGGGTGTAGAATCTACATTTTCAACCTCATAGTAGATTTTGTTTGTTTATCTTGGAATATCAGGAAACAAGTGCTAATAGCTGTGTTAGTTCACCATTGTCCTGTGGTTGTTGATGTAAAAGTTTCTGGTCCAGATTATTTAATAATTCTTAATTCCGAATACTAGTTCAACCACAGGCACTCCAGTCAAGTTGGTTTCCATCATTTACATCTTCACCGTGTGGACCGATAAAACTAAATTTACTGAATAATTAACAGGGTTATCACTACAAAAATACTCCTTTAACATATTTTTTATGGCAAAGTTGTTTCTGTTCACTCTTCACAGGGGGTGTCACGGATATAATATAAGTAATTCACTTTCTTTTCAATTGTACAGGGCAAAAATATTTAGCTCGAAGAGGATTTAGAGGTATGGGCAAGAAAACTCAAACTCGACCACCGGGCTGAAAATTCCTTCCCTTTGTATTTCTGTCATACTTTAATTTCATTTTCGACTGAGTAGAGTGGAGACTAGTACTTGCTACTTTACAAGTTTCTGACAGCTTATATTTGAAATCAGAGACACGGTTAAGAAGATTAATCTTGTAATTCTCATTTGAAACAAGTTTCTTTTTAATAACTTCAATGGTCCAAAGTTAGTATATCCAAGAACAATTTATAATGGACTGAAACCCAACGATTTTTGAGCTAATTCCCTACCAGCAAACAAACACCATCATCCCAATCTTACCCTGTATCAAAACAATATGAAGTATCATATTCTTCAAAGTCTGATGAAATCTTTCTAAAGCCCCTCGATTTCTAGAGTAATGGGTTGTATGCCTAATTCAGGCATAACTTGCTGCAAAGTTCCAGACATAAAATCGGACCCATGATCAGACTGAACAGATAAGGGAAGGCCAAAAAGTATAATAAAACACTTTATTAAAGCTTTTACGACTGAGTTTGTTTTAATATTTTTCAAAGGAACTGCCTCTAGAAAATTTGAAGACGAACACATTATGGTCAACGTGTATTGGTTGCCTGACTTAGTGTTATAGCTCAATGGCCTTAAACTAAGTAGCAAAAAGAAGCAAAAAAATTTTTTGTAAAACTTACCAAATAATTTAATTCTCTAAGATATAAAATAAAAATTGAAGAGGAAATTACAGTATTGTGAATTAAATCCAAAATAATCCTAAAAAGTTATATCACTAGTCCAAAAGAATAGAGTGTTCCCATTGAATTCCAAGTCCTGAATATGCTGATGTACCAATATCCTTTAATATACTAGCGTCAACAGTCTTGATGTATCATAATGGCATTGTACAGAATATCTTTCAACGTATTCACAATAGTCACAGAATAGTTTTAGCCCAAAGTCAATAAGCGCTTAGTACTTCCAGTGAATAATCCAAATAAATTAACCCTCTCAAATTATATCTAAAGACAACATGAAATACCACTTGAGACCGATTTTAAAACAAGAACATTAGAAACAGAAATGAATTGTCCCTTTCTCCGTCTTATAATCACCCTATGGCTCTATGCTGCAATATTTTCCTACTTTATGTATATTACAATACCTTCCACATGATATATTTCACAATACATTCCCACATCACAACATAACACACGACTTAATCATCCAACGGGAACTTGCTAAATGGTTTGTCAGATGTAGGAATAGGTTGCAGATGAGCCTTAGGTATCTTCTGATTGTGTTTTTTTAAAAAATATTTGACAACAGTTACACTATTTACAGTATTTAGAAACAGCACTTTTAATTTTCGGCCAAAAAAAATGATTCAAGATTTTGTGATATGTCTTATTTACTCCTCAATGACCAGCCAAGGGAGTTTCATGGACTAGAATAAGAATTTCCTTTTGATGTAACTTCGTAATGACAACTGGATAGCTTACTGCACACTTGTCACCAGCGGGTACCTCAGAGATCTACATTTTCTCTTATGGACTGATTTTTCACAAAACAAAATGGGGCCTGTGTGACTTTAATTTTGCTAATAGCCCTCTGAAACAAACAAATCTCAGAATCTTATTCCTGTTCGACAATGAGTGATTGTATTTTGGCACCATAACTAGAACAGAGAGAATAAGTAGCAAAAAGAGGATCACTCTGATCAACATCTCTAAATTGATGAATACCACAAGAAGACTTCTCATGCAGAGGCAATGTACCTGATAACAAAAGATTCTGAGAAGCTCCTGTGTCCCTTTATATTTTAATAGGGATAGGCTTGGAAGAATCACCAATGAATGGTTCGTATTTCTACAAAACAGAATCAGAGTGGGGTTTGTATGATCCAACCAATGTATTACTCTCAATAAAAGACTACGACCCTGACCTCTTTAAAATAAAAGCATTTGTAATAGTTCTGTGGGTGACCCTTCTTCTTGGCGTGGTGCAGCTTCTTCAGTATTATTCGCATCTTGCTGGCCACGAGGGAGTGGTCCGTGTCGCAGTCGGCGCTGTGGTAGCTGTGGGTGAGGAGGACACTGGCCAGTTCCATGCCCCTGATGATGAGGTCAAGCTGGTGCCAGTGGCGGGAACATGGGTGTCTCCATGACACCTGGTGGATAAGGGTCGCCCACGCATCAACACCTGATGTGCAAACAACCCAGAGAAAACACAGCAGTTCATCAGCAAGCTGCAGGATGCTCTCACCAAAGAGACATCTGATGACACCATCGACTCCAAGTGGTCCCACCTCCGAGACGCTGTGTACAATTCAGCCATTGCTGCCTACGGGAAGAAGGAGCGCAAAAATACCGACTGGCATGAGGCCAACTGGGAGGAGATGGAGCCCGTGACTGAAGCGAAGAGGAAAGCCCTAGTGGCTTACAAGGCTGCGCCTAGCCCTAGTACACTGCAAGCCCTCATGACTGCCAGGAACAAAGCTCAGAGGACCGCCCGCCACTGCGCCAAAGCCTACTGGCTGAACCTCTGCACCGGTATACAGACAGCTGCCGATACAAGGGATGCAAGAGGCATGTACAAGGGTATCAAGAAGGCGACAAGCCCCCCAACCTCCAATACCGTCCCCCTCAAGTCCAAGACGGGCGAAGTCATCACAGACCAGGGGAAACAGCTGCAGCGCTGGGTTGAGCACTATCTCGAGCTGTATGCAACCCAAAAGGTCGTCACCGACACCACCCTGAACGCCATCCCAGACCTGCCAGTCATGGAGGAACTAGACACACCGCCCACCCTGGAAGAGCTCAGAAAAGCCATCGACTGCCTAGCTTGTGGGAAGGCCCCTGGGAGCGATGGCATCTCACCTGAAGTCCTCAAGAGCGGGAAACCAGCACTGCTCCAGCCCTTGCACGAACTCCTCTGCCTCTGCTGAGAACAGGGACACATCCCGCAGGACATGCGAGACGCCAACATCGTCACTCTGTACAAGAACAAAGGAGACCGTAGCGACTGCAACAACTACCGGGTCATCTCCCTCCTCAGCATTGTCGGAAAGGCCTTCGCCCGTGTCACCCTGGTGCGCTTGCAGACCTTAGGCTCCCACGTCTACCCAGGATCCCAATGTGGCTTCCGAGCCGGCCGGTCAACTGTAGACATGATCTTCTCACTACGCCAGCTGCAGGAGAAGTGTCGTGAGCAGCAGTCACCCCTCTACATTGTCTTCATAGACCTGACGAAGGAATCTGACCTGGTCAGCCGGAGCGGACACTTCAGGCTCCTGGAGAAGATCTGCTGCCCCCCCCCCCCACGACTGCTCGCTGTCGTCCCGTCGTTCCACAAGAGCATGCACAGCACAGTGTGCTTCAACGGCGCAACATCGGAGGCCTTCCCAGTCAGCAGTGGAGTGAAGCAAGGCTGCGTCCTTGCGTCGACGCTCTTTGCCATCTTCTTCTCCATACTCCTCCAGTACGCCTTCAAGGACTGCAGCGAGGGAGTGTACATCCACACCAGGGCTAACGGCAAGCTGTTCAACATCGCTTGTCTCCGTGCAAAGACTAAAGTCACCGAAATTCTCATCCATGAATTGCTCTTCGACGACAATGCAGGATTGACATCACACACGGAAGATGGACTTCAACAGCTGGTATGTCTCCTCTCCCACGGCTGCAAGGAGTCTGGACAGACCATCAGTTTGAAGAGGACGAACGTCATGGCGCAGGATGCAGACTCCCCTCCCACCATCGCCATCGATGGGTACAACATCGAAGTTGTTGAGAACTATACATACCTTGGGTCCACCATCTCCAGCTCGCTCTCCATTGATGCTGAGGTGAACAGCAGGATTGCCAAGGCAGCAGCAGTTATGGCCAGACTGAACCAGAGGGTCTGGAACAACCTCAACCTCATTGAGAAGACCAAACTACGCGTCTACCAGGCCTACGTGTTCAACACACTCCTCTACAGCAGCGAGGCATGGACGATCTACGCGAGCCACGAAGGGAAACTCAACAGCTTCCACCTGAGATGCCTGCGGCGCATTCTACGCATCCAGTGGCAGAACAAAGTACTCAACACAGAGGTTCTGGAACGCGCCAGCATAAACAGCATGTTCTCCATTCTCAGTGAGAGGCGCCTTCGCTGGCTCGGCCACGTCAAGAGAATGGACCCAGGCCGCATTCTCAAGGACCAGCTATACGGCGAGCTAGCAGAAGGCGCACGACTGACTGGGCGGCCACGTCTGCATTACAAAGATGTCTGCAAGAAGGACATGAAGATGGCCAACATCAACGTGAACGATTGGGAGAGCTGTGATTACGACCTCTCCGCCTGGCGCTTTGCTGTCAGACAGGGCGTTCAGAAAGCCGAGAAAGCGAGAAACAAACCTAGCTACAAAGAGAGCCAGGAGGAAGGCGAAACAACAACAGCCTCAACAAGCATTAATGCTCATCTGCAGCAAGTGCAACTGAGACTGTCACTCTAGGGTCAGACTCTTCAGCCACTCGCGAAGGTGCAGATAGGACACCCAACCGGAAGCTACACCATCGTCTCCCGAAGACGGACGGATGCCGACGACGACGAATAGTTCTGTCTTTATTTTGTTGCTTACTTTTCAAACAGTAGTGATCAGACTGACACACCCTTTCTTTCTACAATATGGCACTTAAAAAGAGATAAGGATTTCTGAGCAGTCTTATGAGAAACTTGATTCCTAAAAGTTGTGCCAGATTGAACTTTGTAAGTACTAGAATGAGACTGATGTGTTTTCTTCACCAGAAATACTGCTGAGAGGAAGCTTTACTGACAAATTAAACTTTGTGAATCAAAGAATAATAATCAGCTATGTGAGCAGCTTTTTCTCAACTTTCAACTTTTTTCTCATCCAGGTATGTCTTAACATAACTATGAATCCTGTTCTTGAACTCTTCAATTAATATGAGCTTTGAGGTTATCATAATCTTTATCAACTTTCTTGGCTGAGTGCTGGTTATCAAACAGTTGTTCTTTTTCCCATGCAAATTCGACATGGGTTTGGTCAGTTTCTTTTCTACAATTCCCTAACCACTTTTGATATGCCTTAGGTACCAAATCATAATCCTTTAAGATATATTCCTTAACCACATCATAATCAACACTTTGTTGTACCGACAGTGCAAAACATTCATCACAAGCTTTGTCAATAAGTAAGAACAAAGACCAATGCTCTCTTGGTCATTTAAAGTTTTAAGGTATTTGCCAAAAGTGAAGGAAGAATTTATCTATTTGTCCTGAAAAAGAGGTACTAACCTAGTATTTCTCTTAATATCAAAATCTGAACGTGTGTAAACGGGGTTTGGGAGTGTGCTCTGCCTGTCAGTTCTAGTTTTTCTTAAATCTATATTGCATTTCCCTTTCTTCTCCGTCTCTCTCCATGCAACTGCCTCTCCTCCCCCCCCTCTGTACATCAATATTTCCCTCTCATTTACTGCATCTGGCTCTCATCTTTCTGCATTTATATTTCTGACTTCTCTCTCCCCTCCCCCACATTTACATTTCTCTCCTTTTTCTGATTTGCATTCTATAATTTTTTCCTATAAAGCTGATGCTTTCTTAATTCCAATTCCAGTAAAGTTTTTAACTGTAATTCCTTTAATTTCCTATAAAAAACCAGGGAGAGAAAGAGACTTACAAAAATTTCTTTTCTCACCAAATACTGAATCAAAATATTTTTTATCTCTTCAGCAAGATCATAATGTGTCCTTTTTCATAGCCTGTAACCCTATTTGGGAAGGACTTGAGTCACGGTTAACTACATTAGATGACATTGTGAATGTGTGTGGGCTTCACTAGAGTCAAAGTGTGAAATTAAAATCTTTACCAGGGAGATATTGAAACTCTAAAACAAAGTAGATTTAAATTGTAAAGGCAATTGTTTATACCTCTGAAATGTTTAAAAACATTCAGTTCCCAAATGAGCCCTCAATTTCTCTTACAATGGAAGATCTTAAACTATGTAACAAAAAGATGCCAAACTAGCAAGTTTAGTAGAATCAACAAATAATTTCTCTAAGTTATAAAATTACAATTTATGAGACATTTACATTATTGTGAATTAAATCCCAAATAATCCCATCACAAGTCCAAAAGTTTAGAATGTTCCAAATGAATTCCAATAGTCTTAAATGTCTTGATGTACCAATATTCTTGAATGTCATGATATGCTAAATAGTCTTGTTTGTCCTGATCCGCTAATAGCCTTGAATGTCCTGATATACTAACAGTCCTGAATGTCCTGATATACCTATAGTCTAATCCAGAATGTCTTTGAATGAATTCATAAGAATGCAAAAATAATTTGTTAATCCAGTCCATGAGCACTTAGTAATTCCAATGAATGATTTAAAGAAATAATTCCTCTCAAATTATATCTGAACACAACTGCAAATTCTGATCGTAGATTTCCAAACACTGATATGAAACTGGAATGAATAATTGCTTACAAAGTCCCCTTGATATACATCCCCATTGACCTACATCACAATAGAATGTTCTGAAAAACTAATCAATTCCATGTAACATTCAATTAACCCTTGAACTCAAATTCTGGTAAACATCAGCTGCAAGAACACATCATTCATGTGTATAGATATCACTCTATATGAAGTTCATCTTGATGCAACACTTTCATCTTCCAGATATGATATAAGCCTAATCAGATATATTGCCTCTGGAGTGACAACAAACTCAATCAAATGCTAGAGGACCTAATCACTCATGAATGACTTCATCCATCAACTTGATGATAAGAGCCCACAAGTTTCATCAAACGTGGATATATGATCCCCAATGCAGCAACAAGATCAGCCAATTAGATGCAAGATCACCTCATTTATTGGTACTGGTCTTGCCTCATAACCCAACTTGTCCAAGATCTTGAGGAAGTAATGGGAAAGTAAATGTTTCAATGATGACAAGAATATCTAATAGCAAGAACTGTATATTGAAATCTCTGTGGAGCTATGACAGTCATTTAAATTCTAGTACTTTAGAGAAATGGAACAAATTACTCTTTAAATGTCTTACATAATTTCATTCTTAATATTGCCAGACACAATCCATTGCTGTTGATGTGTATATTGGTACACAAGATATTTATGTTCATTTTACTTTTATTTTATATCTATATTTTAACTTAGATGAATGGACTATGCAATCTGAAATAAAGAATTCTTATAAGCCCATATTCCAAATGTTATCAACTTGCACTAGAAATATATTCTTCAGAGTGCTAATAAGCTCAGTGTCAGTCAGAGGACAAATGTAATCATTAACGTGTACGGATCTTATTTGTTATCAAATCTCTCTGACATCTTTATGATACAAAGCGATATTTAAAGTCTGATCAAAATCCTATCAGAAATAGTGTCTCAGATTGGTAACAAGCTCAGACAATCAGATGCAAGACCACCTTATTAGTAAATGTGGCTCTTGCCAATTATCTAGCCCATTCAATATCTTGATCATATAAACACACATTCAAAGTTTGATCTCAGTCGGATTAGAAATATTGCCTACACAGTGTTACATTCGATTGCTGATGGATGCTACTCAATGGGAGTGACATCAATGCTGGTCAAGATCTGCTCTGGTATGTAATTATGTATTAACTTTTAACAGCATTATGTCAGCATAGTAACAGCTGTATCGTACTGATGAAAAGTAAACTTTTTAAAACAAATGTATATAAACTGCACAAAAACATTATGAAAATAAACCCTTACTAAAATGTAAACATCAGGTACTACAAGATAAAAAATAAAACAAGGCATGATAAATCCACTTGCCAAACGCCTGGGACCAGCTAATATTTCAATTAGTTAATCTTAAGACTGCATGGTACTTGCCTGTGGGCAAATCAAAAACAACTGTGAGGAGAGTTCATGTTCAGTTCATAATATATGCTGTCCAACAAGGTTATAATCTGCAACCTTACCACTGTACATATGTTAGCACCTTTATTTAGTGTTTATATATAATCTATGTTTCTATTACATAAACGCTCAAAAATTCAACTGTCTATCGATTCTTTACTGTGCATTTTCAAAGTTTATCATAGCGTTTTGATCTTGATCTTGGTTAGTTACGCGCTACACCATAATAACATTATTGCAAAGCATAGCATCAATCTTTCAAGAGCTTATTTAGAAAAAAAAAATTCAGAACTAAATTTGTAAAGTTTTCAATTTAAATTTCTATGGATTTAATACTTGTGATTAATATCTGTGGCGACAAATTCCAAATTTTTAATGTTTGCAAGGAAAAGCTGAATTTGCAACTATCAGCCTGTACAGTATTATGCAAGTTTATTCATGTTGATTTCTAAAGGTTCATTTTTGTTTAATTCAAGTATGGCAGGGTATTTTTTGCTATATGTTTCAGAAATTTGTAGAAAAATATCAGTCTGTTTTCCATTCTCTGTTTTCTTAAATGTTTTCCAAGACAATTTATTAAATTCTGAGGTCCTGCTTCCTGGGATAAAGTCATAATTGGATGTAAAACCCTGGTTGCTTGCTTTTGCATTCTTTCAATCTCATTCTCTAAACCCCAGGAATTTGGTTCGCAAACTGCAAAAGCATATTCTAAAACAGGTGTAACTAAACCCATGAAAGCTAACTTTTTGCTTTTATGGCCCTGATGACATGTTACATCTTCATAGTACGATTTACATTGGTGCAATATTCTAGAGTCTGAAGGCTCCTATTTCAGATCACTAGTAACTAAATATTGCATCTGATTCATGTTTTCTAAAGCAGTACGTTTCCGTGAATATGACACATTGGTTATATAGCATTTCTTTCTTGTCATTTTAATTATGTTGCATATTTTAGGCTGGAATCACATACCCCATTTTCACCCCCACCCACCCATCCAAGTTTGATA
>JAECUM010012375.1:0-36677 GCA_016617855.1 Megalonaias nervosa | reverse complement strand
TTACAAAACTTGTTGGTTTTGTTCTGTTATGTTACTTACTTTATGACTGAAGTGTCATAACAAATACAGTAACTTTATTGATCGTGTAATAACCACTTTTATGCTAAGTTTTGCTATTGCTTCACATCCTGTCTACTTATACTGAATATCACTGCTGCACTTCCAGTGTGTCATGCAGTGAAATATGTTACATTCAGTTCAGATTGGTTGTTATTGTTTGTCCAAGTCCAGTGTATAACAATAACCACCAATCAGAAATACTGCAGCTTATTCACTGCATGGCACACCAGAAGTATTGGCATCTAAACTCAATCAAAATAGATACAAATCAAGAAAGACTTTGTGCAAAGTGGTATTAAATGATCTGTAAAGTATTCAAATCATACATGGGGAACAAGATTGGAATTTCTCCTTGCTATTGTTAATATATGCTATCACAAACTGAATGTGCTAATGGGATAAAAAATAATTAGCACAGAATCAGCAAGGAGGCAAATTCAAAACTGCACAAATTATTATCACCTTATCAATCTGTAGAAAGGAGTGGGCGTTGTCAATAATTCCTTTCTTCACTCACTGAAATGAGTGTTGGTGTCCACTAGTTTTTTTGCATTTGATTTGGTTGTTATTCATCTCCACTTCCATATCAAACTCGTTCAAGATAAGATTTTCCTTGCACAAGGAAATGGCACTGTTTCTTCTCTTTTGAAGAAAGCAGCATAATACCTTCAAAATTTTATTGAAGATATGAAATTGGTAATAAAAGTTTCTAAAAGCATTCATGCAGTGCACAACACTGAATATGGTGACAAAGATCAGTCCTGCACCTGATCAAATGGAGCAGCCTGAAATGTACTAAAAGACTGAATAAAAGCTTAGGGGACCCAGTTGATCTGGTCTGAATGGACAATGTAAGCAATCGTTTGGATTATAAATATATCCTCTAGTGATTTTTAACACATTTGTTAAAATTATACCTTATGTTTCACAAAGTATATTTTTCAACAGATTCTTAGAATGAAGTGTATAGGCCCCCAAATGAGAAGACTTCTTTTCAAACAATCATAATCTCCTTGTATTTACTTTATCCTATGTTCTTGATTTCCCAAATTCTACATTTTGTTGTACTTACAAAGGCGATGTGGACATGCTTATATCAGCAAAGGCAGCAAGGTTGGCCCTTATATCTGAGATAGCTTCAAGTGACACTAATGCACATATCTGGTGAGTGTAAGGTGCTACAATTTCACTGTGGTTCTCAATAGGCTTCTTTTCTTGGATATCTGCAAAGAAGAAAGTGTAAGTCTGTATATTACCATCCACTTGCTTTTGGAATAGGATACTGAGATATTCTCCATTCATAAGTCTGTTCATAAATATCTCGCATCCAAAACTGCTGAGCAGAAATTCCCCAAATTTCGCACACTGTGACAAAATGACAAAACTTAGCCATCATGCAACTGGTCAGAATTAGTCATTGACAACAATAATCATCAATATCAGTTGTCTTTATTTTTTCAACGTTTACCAGGAATGAAATATTTACTTTTAGGAGCAATGAATAATCACTGCATGAATTGTTTGTTAGTCAACTTACCAAAGCAGTTGATTAGCCAGTCATTGATGCCATCCTGAACACAGTCATAGCTAGTGTGAGGCGAGTACACTGCCACACGGTTCTCTATACATTTCACTATCAATGATTCCTTCCAGTTCTTTGCTCTCAATCTCTTCAAAGGTGTAAATATAGGAGGATGATAGGAGATAATCATGTTTGCCCCTTTCCCTAAGGCTTCATCCAGTACTGGCGGTGTCAGGTCATTGGTCAGCATGATGTTGCTCACTAGGTGTGGAGGTGTGGGTTCCACAAGTAGTCCAACATTGTCCCACGTCTCAGCAAGAGAAGGGGAGGCAAGTGAGTGAAGTCTCTTTGTCACTTCCTGCAGATTCATTGCCTTGTAATTTGCTGAAACTGGAACTGAATAATACAGTCTTCTCCCTGAAAAGAGGTCATCAGAATCTGTAAATGTACAAAACTGCACAATTATTTATCCAAAAATTATTGTGGTTTCAAGCTTATATATTTTATGTGCAAGGTACCACTTTTGTTAAACCTATTGGTTTAAAAACCATGAGTCACCAGTACCATTCTTATACAATTGCATATATATATCAAACACATATTTAGCCTACAGCGTTTTAATAAAATACTTAAAACAGTGTGGGGGAAGTTATGATGACTCAATTCTCAAAATACTGACTTTTTAGGCAATTTTTAAAGAAAATGCCAAACAGTTTGAGAATAAAAAAAGTTTAACCTTATTGTGCATCTGTCTACACTAACCATATATAGAGTCTCAGATTTCAATAAAATCTTTCAAGCAGTTGGAAAAAGATGTTTTGACAAAATGAATTCCCAAAATACCATTCATTTGAAAATTGTTCCTGAAACATCCCCAAAAATAGACAGAGGAAAAAAGCAGAATTTATTGTACATCTTCACCAACATGTCTAACTTATTAAGGTTCTGATGGTAGTTTAAAGGCAATGAGGAGCTACATTCTCAATGCCACCATATTTTGCAATTTTTCAGAAAGTCACCCCAAAAATCAGCCAGAGAAGAAAATTTCAGTCTTCATCTCCAAAAACATATCTATCCTAAAATGCTTCAATAAAATCTCCCAAGCAGTAGGGTGAAGAAATGATGACAAAATCAATTCTCAAAATACCCCAGATTTTGGTAAAGTTTTCAAAAATTGTCTCCATAATGGACCAGATGGGAAAAATAAAACCCTACTGTCCATATACACCAAATACATAAGCAGAAAACACAATTTAAATAAAATCCTCTAAGCAGAATGGGATTAGGGAGAAGTGATGACAAGCTCAAGTCCCAATATAACTGTTTTATTGAAATATTTCTTGGTAGTTTCTATGTCTACAAACTTAGTTTCAATAAAATCCTGTGAAGGAAGGGAAGACAAACTTATATATTTAAAGACATTTCTTCCAAAGTGGGACAGAGTAAAATTTTAAAATCTTATTGTGTATCTAACTAACTATGCATAGAGATCAAATCAGTATGGGAGAAGTGATGATGAACTCAATTCCAAATATACACCCATTTTTTCACAATCTAAAAAAAAATATCCCCCAAAATGGGCTCGATGAAATGTTTCATTTAATATAGCAAGTGGTGTGGGAGAAGTGAGAACAAACTGAATTTACAAAATACTCCTTTCTTGACAACTTTTCAAACAAGTCCCCAAAATGACCAGAAGAAAAAGCTAGAACCTTCATGCACACCTATATCAACCATCAACCAAATATTGAGCCAACAGTGTTTTAATACAATCCTCTAAATGGGGTGCAAAGCGAAGTGATTATAAACTCAATTCTCAAAGTATCCTTTTATAAAAAATTTCAAGAAATTATCTCACAAATGGGATAGATTAGAAATGTAAAACCTCGATGTTCATCAATTCCAACAATATATGTATATATAGCCTACAGTTCCAATAAAATCTTCCAAACAGTCTCGAAGAATGTACACCAACACAGATTGTGTCAAATATTTTCATTAAAATCATCCAAGTTGTGTGGGAGGAGAAGCGATGATAAGCTTATCACAGTTAGACAGACAGACACAAAAATCAAAGACTGATTAATTGAGGGTGATGACAATATCCCTATCCATCCCTAAATGTATTTGGATCCTTCATGATATCCATTTTATATCAGAGACTGTCCAACTGACTCTGGCACATTGTAACAATGGCCCAATGTGTACATGTATAATCTGATTTCAAAAACCTCAAGAGCTTCCATACATCATAACCTGGAGTCCTTAACTTCAATCACTTAGTCTTCAACTACTGAAAAAATTAAGTTTTAAAAAATTTTCAATTTACCACAAGATGTTACACTATCTGGACTTGAACTTCTGTGATGCCTGAAATATAATAAAAAAGTCATAATAAACAAATAGCTCACAAGTTATTACTGCTGTTAATGTACTGGTATTTGCATTATGGGAGTTGCCAAACATCCCCTTGATTATGAACAAAGCTCTCGCAGAAGCCTATTTGGCATACTTGAAGTGGCTAAATTTCCAGATGAGAAGAACCAGTGGTTGCCAATGAGTTTAATTTTCTGAATTCTTTACACTAGTGACATAACTCTTTTTTGTCCATCTGAGTGAGACTGAATTACCGGTATGTCAAGCCAAGGAATGGTCTTACTCCAAACACTAAGCAAGGCATCATACTTTCTTACATATGGCTACTGTCTAATGTGAATTATTGGTTGTATCAACTTTAGCATTCTTCAGAAACTCATTAAAAATCTCCGTCAATTTGTCTTTTAACCTCAAAAAATACTTATCCAAATTTGCAAACGGCATTTTGTCTAAGTCTCAATGCATCTTGATTTTGAGGTCACATGCACTACTTATTTGGCTACACTTGGAAATGAACACAATAATGAAAGCTAAAGTTGTTCATTTGATGTACTCTTATAATGACCACATGTACATCAATGGGTCTTTGTGCCTCAGAATTCAGTCATTGTAAATATCAGCACATTTACCCAAAACTCAGCAGCTAGTCGAAGTCTTTGAACTTGCCACCCAGCTGTAAGCATCATGTTCTTCTGATGTACTCTTACAGTGACAACATGTACATCTGGGGGTCTTTCAGCCACTGAATTTTCTCACTGTATATATCATCACAGCTAAAATGATCAATTGATCAACATGATTTCCCACTCAGCAGGTGGCTGAAGCAGGACTGGCAAACCTTTGAATTTGTTGTCCAGATATTGCGTGCATACAAAGGACTCCTGCATAAGTGATTTTCTGCATCCCAGATAAAAAATTTGCATCCAGATATGTGTAATTAAGCATTTCCGAGACCTCTGAATATGGTATTTGACAAAAGGCATAAGAAGGATTCTATGGAATAAACTGAGTACTTTTTGCCTGTAAAGCACACCATGATGGGCCTCTTTATGGGACCATCATAAACTTTTAAGAAGTTTTAATGTTGATGCCAACAATGTAATTGGCTCCACTTCTGCTGCCATAAAAGTGACACTATGATCTGTTATTTGCTGCATGACAATGGTTCAACAAGAAATATACACAACTGATGCAAATATTATACTAGGAAGTGTATTTATAACAAAAAATTCTTGAATCTGTGAAATACATTTTTGCCATTTGTACTAAAAGTATAGATATAAAATTGTAAGTATTTTCAATGTTATTATAAACATGATAATTTTTAATATGACAGGAATATTAGTCTATAATATAAACATGATTATTTTTAATATGACAGGAATATTAGTCTATAATATAAACATGTGAAACTTGTGCAAATTCTCTGTACTAAAACTACTGAACATAAAAATGAAACAAGTCATCTAGAGATCACATGTACCACCAGTTCTATGTTTATGTAAAGATATTTTACTTCAAGTACTCTATGGTCCATCTCTCTCAATTTTATTGACCGCTAAGTGGTGAGAGTGTCTGCTTGGATGCGGGAGGTCGCGGGTTCGAACCCTCACCGAGTCATACCAAAGACTTACAAAAATGGTACTAACAACTGCCTTGCTTGGCACTCAGCATTAAGATACATTGTCAGAATAATGTGACTGGGTGGGACATGATGCTTCATGTCTACGGCATCAGGCCCCAGTACATCACAATAAACCTTTCTGTACATATATACAGAGAGAGAGAGAGGGAGAGAGAGAGGTAAACTTCAATTCAGAAATAGATATTAAATCAAAGGTTAAATAATGTACATTCTTGTCAGAATGACATACACACAAATCGTTTCAATCCTTGAATTTAATCTAAGGTAATGAGGCTTTCTCAAAAAAGACCGCAGCATTTGCAAAACTGAGGACAATCAAAATCAAGAAGACACTTATTGTATTATCATTCGAACTGATGACCTTCTATGTAACAAAGACGCTCATCGACTAATCAGAGTCATTCAGATGCATTGTTACATAAAACAAAAAATATGGAAGATGACAGGACACGAGTTCACGAACAGAGCAGTAATCAGTTCGATTTACTAATCGCTCTTCTTACAGGTTGTATAGTTTTCTTTATAATTTAGTCCCCGTTTTGTTATATCGCCGTGAAAATGAGGTTTTCAACTCTTGGCGCTTACTTACCACTGATTATTTTTTTTGTACTTGGCACATGGGTTAGTATAATTGCTTACAATTTACCTGTCTTACATGTACTATATAATATATTGTACATGTATGATAGGTAAATTGTAAGCAACGATACGAGCTATTGCGGTACTTGTAGTGTCTCCTTGACCAACAAGTATATTTCCAATATTTTTATTTATATTTTGTTCTGAAATCACTAGTAGCAATGGCTGATCTGCCGAATGGCTGGACTTAGGTAAACAGGCATTAAGTCAGTATGACTAATTAGCAGTTAATTCGTATCTGATGTGATGACTTAATAAAAACTGATGTTCTAATAAATATGTATGTAAGCACCTGTGAATTTAATAAAAACTGATCAGTGCTCAAAGAAAAATACTTTTAGACACAGGCCCAGGGCTGGCGACTTAAATGTCCAGCCTTCATTAACTGCTAAATACCAACTTTGTAGGACCAACTAAATGCTGGTTTGTTATTGTGGTGGTAATATCAAATAATTGTAAAACACTGAGACCGAATTTTTTTTTCATTTGCTTAGTATTTACACAGAAAGGTGCTTCAAATGTATTCAGTTTTCTTTGAAGTTTTAGGAAAACTAATTTTTCTGCATACATTTTAAAAACAAAATGAATATGCTGTCATTTGGTCATTTGTAGCCATTCCTGTTCTCCCGTCATTGGAGGTTGGTCAGTTGTAGCTAATCCGATAGCATGACCATCACAGCATATAATACCCAGGCCGGATATCAGCATAAGCGGATTATGATGTAACATCGCACAGTTATGATGGGTTTGTCAATGTGAATTATTTGTTTATGTAACAATAGATTGATTCCAGTGTATTTGTATAAAGTTTGTGGCTTCCTTTCATGGTGCTTTTAAATTTCTCTATTCCAAACCTAAGATTGCATTGTTTAAACAGCCAAAATATCACCAGATGGTATATTTTGTCACAATAAGAAAAAAAATCACAGTTTGCGACATTGGTGAAGCCCATTGTGATCCCTGAATCCCTGCTTAATGGAAAAAGTACATGAATGACAAAAGTAACTATGATTTTTAACCATTGTGGTGAAAGGAAAATCAATTTAATTGATTTCTCAGTTGCCTAAAGCACAAATATATGCACATTATTAATTTTATTTAGAATGCAATGCTTGCTGTAAAAATAAACAAGATAGAACAGCAATGAATGAAAATAATTACCTGACCTTATGAATTCATTTGCTTGCATATATCATAAAGTACACAATTAACAAACCTGGTTTTGTATATATATATATATATATATATATATATATATATATATAGTTTTTAGTTACCAATTTGAAAATAAGAAATAAGTTATATTCTCTTTTTTTAAGGAGGAGGAAGTTGGCAATACATGTAGCATACCAATCTATATTCTGTGTTTGATGCCAGAAAAACGTCTCTTTCAGAAGCATTCAGGGTGCGGGGGTCTTTAGTTAAGATACTAGCATTTAAGTAATCTTGTATATTTTTTCTGCATATAAGATCAAATATTACTTGACACAGATCACTTAATTAGCCAGCACAGTGTCAATTACTCTTAAAAGTGGTATGTTAAATTAAGTTCCATTTTTTTTTACAGTAACATATTAGAGAAGTTCATTGTTTAACATTGTGACTTTCATTAGAATCATCACACTCAGTTTTACTTTTTTCCAGATGGATATTGATCTTAGACCTTTTGATAATTAGCTGAGGGAAACTTTTAATCATACCTGGGATGAACTGTCCTGGGCTACAAAATGATGCAGAACTGCAAAGATGAATTTGGAGTTGTAAAAAATCAGTATGTATCTTTAGATCACCTTTCATCAGGGTCCCATACAGTAAAACCTGTCTTGAAAGACCACTGCTTTGTGAGACCACCTGTCTTGAGAGACCAAATTCTCAGTGCACAAATTTATTGATTATACAAAATTGTGACCTGTTATGAAAGATCACCTGTCTTGAGAGACCATAATTTTTTGGCAGAAGAGGTGGTCTTTCAAGACAGGTTCTACTGTATTGAGATGTGAGAGCCTATAGTAATCACCTTGTGCATCCATCTGTTTTGCCCATTCAGACTTGATATTTCCACATTAATTCTGTAACCATTACACATAACTGGATGCCATTTGATAAACTGCCTATAATATGTAGATGTGCCTGTTTAGTATTAACATTTTGTTCACAGAATCAATTTTAAGGGAATTACTGCCTCATTTCCAACAATTTTAATTGTCTGATACATGAGATCTCAGTTCACTGTAACATCAAATTCCAGGAACCATTCAGCACATTCTGGTGCAGTTGCTGTGTACATTGTCTCATAGAATTAGATGTTCTTTTTATGTGTTTTGTTGAATCAGCTTCTTTTTAGATGGATTTATGGCCCTTGAAAATTAACTGCATATTGAAATTAAAATTAACTGGATATATTTTAATTGGATGTGGCTCATGCACTTCATAACTCAAGGGCTATTCAATATACAACATAATCTGATGCAATTTAAGATGAACATAGACTCTATGATGATAGACCTATATTTGCAGTTTATGGGTTTTATCTTTTTTTTTAAAGAATTATGACTCCCTGATTGCATGTCATTCAGGCTGTGGCTTCTGCAAGAGAACTTTTTAATCATTTCAGTTGTATTTAACATGTGGATTCAGATTGATGAGACTGTGAATGAATTCATTATCCAGCATTCCAAGTGTCATTTACAGCAGTTATGGTTCCCAATTGCCTGTTGCCCAGATTTTGGTTTTTGCATCGTGACTAAGTTTTTTTGGGATATCAAACCAAATGTGGCTTGCAATTGTATGAAGATGAGTTCTTGAATAAGTTTGATTTCTGGTGTTCCACATCATCATTTATTGGAGTGATTGCCCCTGATACTCTTTTCTTTGGTTTCACCCATTTTTGACATGCAACTTTATATTGACTTGACTTTTGCAAGCATTCCACGGTAAAATGCAAGAGTTATAACCCCTGATTTCCCATCCTCTTGACCTTGGTTTCCATGGAATAACTTAGCTTTATATTGCTAATACTATGAATGCGGTTTTTTGTCAAGTGTTGTTTGTTATCATTTAGAAGAGTTATGACCCCAGACAGTTCAACTTCAACAACTGTTTTGGTTTTCGAAGAGAAGTTTTCTATTCAAGGCCCAAACTGCGATGAGCAGGACCTTTTGCATTACGCTTATCGCTGAAAGCTCAGGTTTCCTACTCTTTTGTCAATGTCCATACTTAATTTGGAACTCTAACATGCTAGTTCTAATAACTAACAACTAAGCTGTAACTAACATACACAGGGATATAAAATTCCTTATCTGCCCCAGCCAGAATGCTTGACGTGCTTGGAAGGCACTCAGCACCTAAGATCAAAGGAAGAACAGGGATTTCAGGGTAAGGATTGTGTATGAGTACATACTTGGTAAACCACACTGCTTGACTATTTCCACTGGGCAAAAGATAGGAGAGTGCATAAGTGAAATTAAATTGGAAATTTTGAGAGGCATATTTTGAAAATAAGAGGTGAAATTAAAATTGTAAACTTTTTCTGTTAGATGAATATCATTAATTGGTGGTAAATCATATTACTCATTAGCACTTTCACAATTTACAAGATGACATCACAGCATCTCTATGATAGGTGTACAGTACATATGGCAAAATGTAGGGGAGCTGTGAAAGGCAGTGATGAATTAAGTTCACAAGTTCAGAAACGAGCAAAATTTTATGTCTCTGTGATTAAAGTGTCGATTTAGAATGTTTTAACATTGTGTGTGTGTGTGTGTGTGTGATATGGATTTTTAACGTAGCTTTAGCAATTTTTCGGTCATATCACTACAATGTCTGCAGTGTGGCAGTTTATAGTGATGTCTAGCACTGGGGCTTCATGCCGCAAACATGTAGCATGATGTCCCACCCAGTCACATTATCCTGACACCAGGTCAACCAGTCCTAACACTAATCTCTTAATACTGAGTGCCTAGTGAGGCGGCTGTTAGTACCATTTTTATAATTTTAACATCGTTTCAATCCATTAGAGAATTTGACATTTGTTTTAGTTTTGAAAAAATTAAGAAATATCTTTCTCTCATGTCCACTCTAAGCCTATTTGGTTCAGCCATCCAGGGAAGGATCCAAAGAACCAGTCACATTACCATGCTTTGTAGTGCATGCAAAAAGCTTAACATAATTGCTAGTGGATCTAATGGTGTACTGGAATATTGAATGCTTCTATTGGGTTTATCTGTCTTTCATTTTGATTCCTTGTAGACTGATTGGCTAATCTGATTTTTAAAATTATTTGTTAAGTACCAATATATTAGTCATTCAGTTCACAATAAAAATAATGATTAGCTTATGTGCATGTGTGTACATTAGTTGGTAAGCAATTGGCAGCTAAAGTCTTTGAGGTGCAATGTTCAAATTTAAATGTGGTCTGATAAATTTCTTTTTTATTACATGTAGTCTTTAAACACATCTTAGAGGAGCTGTATGGAGCCAATTACCTCAGGATTATTAATTATTCTTAATTCTATTAAATATTTTTGTGAGTTAGAGACAAATTGTGTATGTACCTTGCATCAAGTGTTATTTTTTTTTTTTCATCTGCTAATTTAAAGGATCATACAGAGTCAGGAGCAAGTAATAATCATGCAGTAACCAATTCTGAGATGCGTGTGGTGCAGACTTTCTGAATTTGATTGACACCTATTTCACATCTTCTTTTTAACCAGTTCAGATACTTGCTTTAGTACCTGTCGATTAAACACTGTGACTACTGATTTAATTCATAATACTGTGTTACATGTTGTTAAAAAAAAAAAAAAGAATGTACATGTACATTTTGTGTTACAGGCATGCCTATAGTCTGTTCCAGAAAGAGGTGGATGGTAGTGAGGAGATCAGTCCAATTAAATATTGAAGAGAGGCCATATTTGTAATTAACTTGTGGAACATCTTTGTTAGCTTAAAGTGCAGATTCCAAAAATGATGAATTTTACCATACAGTGCATTCACACCTTTACTTTCCCTCATCAGATCTTGCTCTATTGTAGGCCTTTAAGCTTAACACTTAATAATATTAATTATGTGAGAGGCTTGTATGCCTTGCTACCAGAACAGTTAAGACATTATTGCACATCGGAATCAGTGCAGAAGTCAATTCCTTGTTTTGTACCCTCACACCGTACAGTGACTGACTCAGATGTAAAACTTCTTGAAACCTTTGTGGCTAGGAGTAAGCAACTGTTTGTCCTAACTGGAGCTGGTGTCTCTACAGAAAGTGGCATCCCAGATTATCGTTCTGAGGGAGTCGGCTTGTATGCAAAAAGTAAAAATCGACCAGTTCAGTATAAGGATTTTCTCAAAAGTGCAGCTCTTCGACAAAGGTACTGGGCAAGAAATTTTGTTGGTTGGCCAAGATTTTCCTCCTTTGAACCAAATGATACTCACAAAACATTTAGTCAATGGGAGTATTTTAAAAAGATTCACTGGCTAGTGACACAAAATGTGGATGCTCTTCATTACAAGGCTGGTAGTCAAAAGGTTACAGAGCTTCACGGCAGTGCTCATCGGGTTGTGTGTTTAGACTGTAAATTTCAGATGAAAAGGACTGAGCTTCAGGAAATGATACAGGAACAAAATCCAAGCTGGCAGCAGAGGTCAGAAGAGATCGCTCCAGATGGTGATGTACAGCTTAGCGAAGAACAAATACAGGGCTTTAAGGTTAAAAAAAAGTCTCCAGAGTTTGCTTCTTTTAGTCATGTATCAGGATGTGGAGAATCTGAGTGGTAGAGGATAGGTTGGAGTTTATCCCCACAAAGATTTTCCTTGTCCTGGTACAGGATATGACTTTACCCAGTTAGATAGAGCAATGTGGCAGGTTTGAGACAGAAGCTCAGACATAGGAGACATTAACATTGTGAAATCCTAAGGGCTGGAAAAATTAATTGTCTCGCAGCCTGGAACAGTTGGGAATTCTGTTGGGTGGATTAAAACTATAAACTGCTTGTCAGCAGATTTCATATAAAACATAAAAGGAAAAAATATTGGATTTTTTTTAATTTGGGGAAAGTTTGATTCTGGGAAGTAAAATATTGTGTTCAGTGCATGCAAGAATGATCATGTAAAAAAGAAAAAACAATGCATGAAATATTGGCCTTGATATTTCATTCACTGTTTGACCCTATTCAAGTCTTTCCACTTGAATGTCATAGTGTCAAATCTGTCACAAGTGGACATCATGGGAAAAGACCAAACTGACTTTTGTACACAGATGACCTCTGTACGCAGGTTCACCTTTCACAGTTTTTATGAGCAAACACCATACACCAAATTCCATTATCATCATCATTGTCATCATCATCACCATTGTTATTATTATTACATTAAGAAGAGATAATTTTATTGCACTATTTAACAAAATCATAAAATACATGACTGATATATACATGTACTGTTCTCCCCCAAACTTGATGTTCGACTCAAGATTACAGCAACATTTTATGAATTGTATACAATTGAACTTGCCCTTGGTGGATTTTATCTTGCCCAAAATTATTAAAACTAGAGTGAATAAAGTATAATAAATAAAAGATTTTTCAAGGAAATCATTTATTTATTTTACAAATAGAGAACTTCTGTATACACCTTAAAACTATATATCAGTAATCAAACGTACCAAAAAAAGCTGTATCTAAATACTGTATGTAGATATGTACATAGATGAGACAAAAAGGAAGGGTTAGAATGCAGATATAGTTAGAAAAAAAGATAGACATGCATGTTTACAAATAAACATATACAGTGTTCAAAGAAAAATTTTTTGACACAGGTCCAGGGCTGGTGACTTTAAACAAAATAAAAAGTTCTGTCTTAAATTCCACAAGCCAGGACTCCAATTTCCATGTGCCCAAAATTTACCTTTTTAATATTATTTATCATGTATTGTTGAAATTGCTACAATTCAAATATAAATTCAACAGGGTTCAATAGGGGGCTTGAAGGTAATGCAGGTGTCATTAGTGTTCATCACTACACTCACTAGAGACTGGATGGTCCTGGTGATTAAACTTCTCTGCTGGATCCTCTGAGTGAATCCTGGTCAGGGGTTTGGGAGTACACATATTAGAAAAGTTTGTTTTAGCATGATACACCATTTTGCAGTTTGATTAAAATCAGATCTCCAATTCACATAGGACAGTGGTGATCTCATTTTAATCAGATTGCACTGTATGGTGGCAAGCATGTCAATATGTTGAAAATACATTCCTGCATTTCATCAGTGTGATCAAAGTTTTCTCTGGCAAATTTGAATTTTCTTTTTAACAAACTTGACTAGCACCTCTTTTGGACGGGTCTGATCTGAAATTAGAGGTGGCCCCAGGCATCGGGCTATTGGGGTTTTTGAGCTCTAATATAATTAGAAAGGAAAGATTTTAGTGAGAGAGAGAGAGAGATTTAGGTAAAAAGACCCCTAACTAAAAGATGAAACAGGCATGAACATAAATGTGTTAAATTAATTTTAATCATGCTTCAGTATATCATAACATTTTTCTTTATCTACATTTTCCACTTACAGATCAATTGATCATGCAGCTTTAAGTATCCATCTAGTAAGAAAACAAAGTAAAATTGAGTCCATCACTGAAATATTCCAATACCAATGAATTCACTTGTTGCACTTTTTATGGGGATTGTTGTGTCTACACGTTTGCTTCTGCTGGTATGTCATCCAGTTTTCATCATGAAATTGGTGACATGTATCTATACTCTTTGACAAGTCATCTGTTGAGAATAATAAAAGAAGTTCATGCTTATTTTTATCCTGTTTTTAATTATTTGCCAAAAAGAAAGTATACATCAGTCTCATGTACCTAATCATGTAAACAGTAGATATTAAACATTGCTTGTGGGTGGTAGATTTTCCAGGTGGCTAATCATTAGTGACAAGAACCTATTATTTCCAAATACATCGGTTGCTTTTGATTTCAACACCTTCGAGTTATATTAATGATATGAGGGGAGTACAGTGAATACATGTGATGTAAGAAATGTTTACACATTGATCAACATGATGTGCCATTATCAAAACAATGTCTTTCTCATGAGCCAATGTTTTGTTTGCATACACTGAACTATCACCATTGATATGCTCCAGTGACTGCTTATGGAAATAAGGTTACCATTATTTTGTTAGGAAGCACATGGCTGTTGATTATGCATAGTTTAGTTGTCCATTAAAACACATATTTGTTTATTTACCAATTACAATAGTAATTAAAAATGGATCCAACAATATTTTCCCATAAATGATATGTAACTTTTTAGAACATTTAATATCCAGATGTGTCAAAGTTAAGTTTTAAAAAGTATTTGTGAAATATCCAATCCACATTAAATATGTTTGTTAAAGCAGGGTGCCACTGCAGTTGTATTTGGTGATTGAAACATGGCTATATGACACAATGGCATTTTGCCAGCATTATGAGTGAAAATACATAGTTCTGTTTATGTCATTCATTTGTAGCAATTCTTTTACCTTGTACATATATCATTTGTGGAGTTTTCCTGTGTTACACCTTTGTATACTGTATTTGACATAATACAAGCACTCTGCAACCACTTCGATGGCCTAGTGGTTAGAGCATCTGCCTCGGATGCGGGAGGTCATGGGATCAAGCCCCAGCCAAGACATACCCAAGACATAAAAATGGTACTAACAGCTGCCTTGCTAGGCGCTCAGCATTACAAGATTAGTGTTAGGACTAGTTGGCCTGGTGTCAGGATAATGTAACTGGGTGGGGCATCATGCTACATGTCTGCAGCATGATGCCCTAGTGCTAGACATCACTATAAACTGCCACACTGCAGATTTTGTAGTGATATGACTGAAAAATTGTTAAAGCTACGTTAAAAATCCAGTACACACACACACACACACACACACACACACTCTGCACTTTCAAAATTATGTTTATTTAAGCAAATTTGAAGCTAATGACATGTGCATAGATATATATATATATATATATATATATATATATATATATATATATGCAGTAAAAGGATTAGTTCCCTTTATCTGTGTTGGGAGTTCTTCATTTTAGAGGTACATTGCCTCTCCCAATATGGTTGTATTGAATAAAACTCATGGGTGCACTCACCAGTTATTCTGTACTTTTCAGAGAGTGAGGTATGTTTGCATTTGTAACATGCACAATGGAGAGAATGTTGCCATACCTCTATGCTACTTTGATGTAATGTGGCTGACATTTCTTTGGATATTGTACTTGTGGAAATTGTACATGATCTAAGCACACAGTATAACAAAATGGATGCTCCCATGTGCTTGACAAATTAACCTAAATTAGTGAAAAGTACACTAACTTTAGCAGTTATTAAAATAGGGAAAACCAAGTTTGCTAAAGTAGGCAATATCAGCTTCTGAAAGTGCAATGAATGAATTACAAAATATCTGAAAAACAAAAAAAGTTATTGGCTCTTTTTGTTACAATTTACCTCAGAAGTCCAGGAAGTAAAAATGACCAAGCGGAGCTAGCAGTTTTTTTTATACAAGCACATCTGAAGTGAGCCCAAGCTGTATACTCTAGAATGCAAATTACCACAATCAATCTACACTAAAATAAAGGGAATTAAAAGTTCTTTTAAAGACACCTAAGATATAAAAGTATTTATTATATAGCCAGTATAATCAGTGAGAAAAGCCGGGAAAATTCTTTTTCTTTAAAATTCTAACCCTATGCAAAATACGAAACTGTAGAGCGCCACCCATGTAATTTCATTTTGAGACTGATGTAATCAGTAAAGTAAGGTTAGTGAGACATCAGACATGCATAGTGGTAATTTCCAAATAAATCAGTAAGTTCTAGGTACATTTTAACAGCTGCTTTTATCCCACAAGGCTTGTATAAGTTGGGAAATGTGAACTAATTGAGGCATTCAGGGGTATTATGTTGAATATGGTAAAGACATTCAAGGGTATTGATTAATTGGAACGTGGTAAATATAATGTACTGGCAGCCTATACTCTGTGCTTTATCAATACATTTTCACAGGTTCCCTGCTGTCCAAATTGTGGTGGAGTGCTTAAGCCCGAGATTGTATTCTTTGGAGACAATGTGGCAAGAGATGTTGTAGATTTTGTGTATAGTAGACTACATGAATGTGATGCAATGTTGATTGCTGGGTCATCCCTCCAAGTAAGTGTACAGGACCTGAATAATGTAGTAGCAATGTTTTCATATTGGTCCACTTTAGTCCTGAGTTTGATTACCTCTACCGGGCACATTTAAGAGTTATTAATGTATTGAGTGTACATCACCCATGTATGCTTTAAGTCTCCATCCCCTTTGTGCTATATTTAACCAAAGTTAAAACAGAACACAAGTGACTAAAGCATGAAAAAGGGTCGCACTGACCACCTTTTGACACTATGACACACCAAGAAACATGCATACATAAAGTTGTATGAGCATCTAATAGTGGATGAGAAACTTACCTAAAAATGCCAGATTCAGCCATTTGGATGGATAGATGGATGGACAGACAGATGGATAAGGCTAAAATGAGAGTGCAGTCATCTTTCATGCTGGTGGGGGGGATGGAAAAACCTTTAATCCTAATTCAACTCCTGCCAGATATTTTATATTGTGATAAAAAGCAGACATTTTAGAGATGGTAATGTTCAAAAGTTTATCACATATGTTTCTGCTAATCAAGCAATGTGGTATGCATTAACATATCACCAAATGTCAATCATAATCAAGCACTGTGGTATGCATTAACATATCACCAAATGTCAATCATAATCAAGCACTGGTATGCATTAACATATCACCAAATGTCAATCATAATAAAACATTGTGGTATGCATTAACATATCACCAAATGTCAATCATAATCAAACATATGCTGATATCCATGAGATGATGAACAGTACTCCCACTAGAAAAGGTATTTTGATTTTTATTATCACAGGTACAATGGTAAGCTTGATGGCATAATGGTATGATGTCTTTCATTTTAGACTAGCTGATCAGAACTGTATAACATGTGCAGATTCAAACAGATGTAACTGAATCATTTTGTAAATTTTTGCAATATTTTTAGTATATACTTAACATTGTTATTGGTTCATACCAGTTTAATTGTTAAGTAAAGAACATTTCATTTTGTATGATTGGAATGATGATCAGTAGACCTTGTTATCTCCCTTCTGGCAGTATCTAATAATTATTAGGACCTTGTCCAGTATTATTGCTACATTGTAGCAAAATAAATTTAGCAACCACATTATTGATGATTTTTATTGCTTTAGTTTTAAAAAAATTAATTGGCCAAGAATAATCTCAACAAATAAAAATATACAAAGCCTCAAATAAAATGAATAAATAATACATTTTCATTGCAACTTTGTACCAACAAGTTTTCTTCATTGCAGGTTTTCTCAGGATACAGAATTGCTCATGTTGCAAAAGAAATGAAAATGCCATTAGCTATTGTAAATATTGGACCTACTCGTGCTGATAAAATAGTTGACTTCAGAATTGATACCAAATGTGGCGACATAATACCAAGAATTAAGTTGTCTTCACGTGGATAGCAAGAACAGGAGACGATTTGTATAATCAAGGAATATAATAGAGACTATCATGCTATAAGTTGGGTTCAAACTACATAGACTCGGATCACATAATGCACCAGCAGAATGTGCCTCTGCAGTTTGTTTGGAGTGATCAGTAGAAAATATAACATAGACCCTGATCTGCCAGCACATTTTGCAATGACTGATCAGGATCTGTGTTGTTTGTAGTTGGACCCAGCTTACAAGCAAGTATATACTAAGTGACTGTGATAGTCTTTCCAGACTGTATTCTCACTATATTTGTTACGTATATGTAATTAAATTGCTTGTGCATTAGTTTTAAAATTCTTATTTTTAATTTTTTGTTTCATTACATTTTATTGTAATGATTATTGAAAGGATTCGAAATTCTTTTTCAGTAATTCGATATTTTCTTTTAGTAAATGTTGTTTATCTAAGACGTAAAACGTGTTAACCGAGTTTGTCTTAGGTTGGGAAGTTTGTAAACAGGCAGTTAAAATGATTGGAAATTTATTCTGGAATTATTCGGAAACAAAGACTGTGATTCAATTGAGGAATTGTTGATATTCGTACATGAACCACATCTGATGTCATCGCCTTCCATATTTGTATGTCGTCAAGATTCGAACCTGGATTCTAATAGAACTATTTAGTGATAGGACTTGTATTTTTCATTCTTAGATTAAATTTGGATTATATTCACAAACCGTAAGTCCTATTTACCAATTTTTACATTGTTTTCTAGGGAAATAAATTATTTTGTTAAAATATACAAAGCTTGTTGACTTCACTCTTTCTTCTGTTACATTTGTATGAGCCTACATGTAACAGGAGAAAATTGGGTCGCTCGTCCTTGGGATATAAGAATTTTGGTTAAATATTTCAGAAAATTGTTTTTTGAAATTTAAATTCCCCTAGTTTCTAAATCCCAAGTGCTATTTTACATTTTTATTTGAAATCTTTAGTGAAAACAACAGGCTTTCATTTACAATATCTTCAAAAGTAGAAAAGTTCTGAATTTTACTCAGGAGTGTTTAGTAATTTTGAAAATGAAATACAAGATGGAAGTCGAGCTAAAAAAGTTGGATTTAGAGATAATACAGCTTGAGTTTGAGCTAGAAGAAATGCAAAGGGAAGCAAGAGAGAATGATATACAAAGGCAGTTACAGAAAGAACAAATGGAGTTAGAATTTAAAGAAAAAAGGGAAGCAATGCATTTGCAATTTAAAAAAGAATTGGAAGAAAGACAAAGGCAGTTTGAAGAGTTCAATAAGTACACTCATAATGACATTAAAACTCATTTTGAGGAGCATAAGATTAAAACCTTGAAAAATGCTGCTCTTGCTGCTGATAAGTATTCCTTAACTCATAAAGTTCCTGCGGTAAGCAAATCTTTCACTCAGCAGTCTACTGATAGAAAGGTGTTTCAGTCAAATACGACTCCTACTAAATTTCAATCTGGCACAACTTCTAAAAATCAAGCTTTTGATAAGCTTGATTCAAAATCCTTGTCTCTGCCTACGTGTACCTATTGCAAGAAAAAAGGACACATCATTTTTGATTGCTTCAGGTTGAAATATAGGCATCAGAATCAAGATAGACCTATCCCAAATGCTCTTATTTCTAAGAGGTCACGGTCATGGTCATGTATTGAAAGCATTACATTTGTTGGGTCTCATAAACCCCAGTCTGATTTTATTATGGAGAATTTTGAACCATTCATGTCGAAAGGTTCTATATCACTCTTGGGTGATTCGGCCAATCCTATCCCTGTTAAAACTTTAAGGGATACAGGAGCTTCTCAGAGTCTTTTAGTGTCAGGTATTTTGCCTTCTTCTGAGAAGTCCTGTTCTAATGAGAGTGTTCTCATTCAGGGAGTAGAGTGCGGCTTTGTTAATGTTCCTCTCCATTCTGTAAATTTGTCATCAGACTTAGTTTCAGGGCCTGTGACAGTCGGTATAGTGTCTAACTTACCCGTTGAGGGAATTCATTTGTTGCTGGGCAACGACCTAGCTGGAGACAAGGTTGTGGTTAATCCACTTGTAACTGACAAGCCTTGTTTGGATAAGAAAGTCGATCCTAAAAAAGAATACCCTGAGTTATATCCAGCTTGTGCAGTTACCAGAGCTATGTCAAAGAAAGCTCTTGAGAATGATTTTGATAAGGAAACTATTCCTTTACCTGACACATGTATTGGTCAGGCTTTTGATGAGGTCACTTTCACTTCTAATTTGGATCAGTCAGGAGGTATTGATCACAGTGATCCTCGTTTAGATACTCATTCTCTTTTATCTAATCAGGGTGATAAACGACAATCACTTGTCGTCGAACAGGAAAAAGCACCTGAGATCTCCTGTTTGTTTCAGAGGGCCATTAGTGAAACTGAAGCCACTGAAGTACCTGTCTGTTATTTCATTAAAAATGGAATTCTTATGAGAAAATGGAGACCTCCCGAGGCACCTGCTAATGACGAGTGGTCAGTGAACTGTCAGATTGTAGTTCCAAAATTTTACAGACAGGAAATACTTAGTTTGGCCCATGAAACTCATCTGGCTGGTCATTTAGGGATAAATAAAACTTATAAGAAGATCTTGACTCACTTTTATTGGCCAAAAATCAAAAGTGATGATTGTAAATTTTGTAGATCTTGTCATACTTGTCAAATGGTAGGAAAACCCAATCAGAATATACCTAAGGCTCATCTGTAGCCAATTCCTGCATTTGACGAACCATTTAGCAGAATTATGGTAGATTGTGTTGGTCCCTTACCTAAGACCAAGTGAGGCAACCAATATTTGTTGACCATTATGTGTGCGTCAACAAGATTCCCAGAGGCAATTCCTTTGAGGAATATTAAAACCAAAGCTATAGTAAAAAGCTTTGATAAAGCGTTTTACTCAATTTGGCCTTTCCAAATCTGTCCAATCAGGTCAAAGGTCAAATTTCATGTCTGGACTTTTCCAGCATGTTATGCTTGAATTTGGCACTCCGCAATTCAAGTCAAAAGTGAAACTATGGTTTCACAAAACTTTACTTGAGAGAACATTTGAGTCCTGTAATAGAGTTCATTCTCTCTTGCTCATTCTTCAAATTTTTCTTCAATTTAGATTTTACGGCCCTTACATTTTAAAGAAGAAAATGAATGAGTTATATTATAGTTATAGTACTCTGGTCTAAATAAATTAATGGAATACTAGTATATTGAAAGAGATAGCCAAGTAAATTATTACAATTAATTTAGTTGTACCTGTCCCACCAACTGAGGATTTAACTGAAGAAATTCAATTGGACATCATTGATCTTGGAGCATCAAATCTTCGGAATTTGGAAATTATGAAAGATCTAGACCAGAAACTTTTACATTTGCAACAACAAGAAAGAAATGAACTTAAACAGGTATTATTTGAATATGAGCACTTGTTTCCGGATATTCCTACGAGGACAAACAAAATTTTTCTTGACATTGAAATTGTAGATTTAAAACCTGTGAAACAACACCCATACAGGATGAACCCTCTCAAACAGGAATACTTGAAAAAGGAAATTCAGTATTTGCTGGAGAACGATTTCATAGAGCCCAGTAAAAGTGATTGGAGTTCACCATGCATACTTGTTCCGAAACCAGATAAAACTTTCTGTATGTGCACTAATTATAGGAAGGTGAACAGCATGACAAAAACAGATTCATTTCCATTACCAAGGATCGATGATTGTATTGATAAAATTGGAAATGCCAAGTACATCACAAAATTTGACCTCTGAAAGGATTTTGGCAAATTCCACTTATGGAAAGAGCAAAAGAAATTTTGGCGTTTGTGACTCCAGATGGACTCTATCAATATAAAGTAATGCCGTTTGGGATGAAGGGTTCTCCAAGTATGTTTCAGCGCTTGATGAATGATTACTTCCGGTCTAGATAATTGTGATGCTTATATAGATGATGTCATCATCTACAACGACACCTGGAAAGGACATCTAGCCACGATTTGGAAATTCTTTGAAAGACTCACTGATGCTAATTTGACAATCAGTTTATCTAAAAGTGAGTTCTGCCATGCCTGTGTAACTTTCTAGGACATATTGTGGGACATGGTCAAGTTAAACCTATTGATGCTAAGGTGAAGGCTATCTCAGATTTTCCTGTGCCTGTTGGTAAAAAGCAATTAATGCGATTTTTGGGTGTGGCTGGATACTATTGAAAGTTTTGTTCCAATTTTTCCAATATTGCTGAACCTCTGACAAATTTGTTAAGAAAGAGAAACAAGTTTCTCTGGAACGAAAAATGTCAGGAAGCTTTTGATAGATTAAAAGCCATACTCAGAAGTGCGCCGGTTCTAACAGCTCCAAATTTCAATCAGTCTTTTAAATTGTCTGTGAATGCAAGTGATGTTGGGGTTGGAGCAATATTGATTCAAGAAGACAGCAATGGTATTGATCACCCAGTGTGCTGTTTCTCTAAGAAATTAAACAAGCACCAAAGAAATTACTCAACAATCGAGAAGGAATGTTTGGCTTTAATTTTGGCATTACAACATTTTGAGGTTTACATTAGCTCAGTTCCTTCTCCAGTTGTTGTGTATAGTGATCACAACCCCCTTACTTTCATCAACAAGATGAAAACTAAAAATCAAAGATTATTAAGGTGGAGTTTGTTTTTGCAAGAGTATAATCTCAACATCAGGCACATCAAAGGAAAAGACAATTTGATTGCAGATGCACTTTCCCATGTATAGAAATATTATTTCATATACACTTTATATAATTCATAAGAATTTTCATGTAATTTTGTTTACCTCATGTATAATTTACATATGGTAAAAAGAAAGCTTTATTATATAAATCTTTCTTTTTTCTTTATGGGGGGAAGTGTTACGTATATGTAATTAAATTGCTTGTGTGTTAGTTTTAAAATTCTTTTTTTTTATTTTTTTGTTTCATTACATTTTATTGTAATGATTATTGAAAGGATTCAAAATTTTTACATTGTTTTATAGGGAAATAAATTATGCCAGAAAATATACACTATGGTACACTTAAATTTAATTTGTTGACAGTTTAAAACAAATTTTCTACTGTCCTAATGTTACAAATAATTAAAAATCTTTTGGATTTGAAAATTATATCCAAAGAGTATAATGTTTCAGCTATATTTGCATAGTAGCAACTAATATGCACTTTATAATTGGAAATATGTTTTTTACATAAGTACTTTAGGTAGAACTCATATTTATGACAGTTAACAAGGAATCATGTAACAAATAAACATTTTCTGACATATGAACATACTGTGTTATTATGAAATTACTCAGCCATAATTATTTGAGCTAAATCACACCCCAATCTGAATTAATCCAACTTTGTTTTCAAATGTCTTGTAAACCTTATTCTGTTTCTAGCCAAATAATTTTAAAATGTATGGATATATGCTTAGTTTCAGAGGATTTCTTACCAAGTGTTCCGAAATTATTGTAGAAGCTACATTATCACATAAATTCAAAATATGAAATGGTTTACTTGCCATAAATGAAGATCTTCATGAATTCACACAAAGATCTGGATGTTGAATTCTTACTGTATCAAACATTTTAGGTAAGTGAAAGAAAATTTACATGCTCAGCTGAATTTTCAGTATGTTCCATAGATAATTCTCAGATTGGATTGATAGAACTGTAACAGATTATACAGACAGATAAGTAGATGTAGATTTGTCAACAAAACATTATTTCCATTGGATTGTAATTATTTAATCTCACAGGCTGAACTCACTGACTGTAATAAAATCAAAAGATATTACTATCATACAAGTGAAAGGTATTTAAAACAGATCTGATGCAGCACATAAAAATACAGAAAATCCAGAACTGAGTAATATTGGAGTGTTGCTTTTCTATGGCATAGGAATGCATGATTTTTGTTATGTTTTATATCCTTCAGGCAGATTAAAGCACTAGATTTACACCTCCACCCCCAAATCACTTATAGTAGAAAAATTTGATGCATTTCCCTTGATTTGATGTATAATGCAACTTGTATGAATTGGGTTTTTGCATAAGAGTTGTTCAGAATTTCATTGTTTACACCTTGTCAAGGACAACCAACTCTTCTCAGAAACCTGATTTATAATATGCAGGGTTTATGTATAAAAATCCAATACTGATAATCCAACAGCCTGATTGGAAAAGAAAGACAAAACCTATTTACGGTACAACATACACTTATGATTGAACCTTTTGTCCAGAAAAATATTGAGGAATCAGAAGTCAGTTTTGTACTTTGTGGGGAAGATATCACGCAAAGAACAATTCCTGTAAAGTTCAGACATTCCAACTCCTTTAGCAGATGGTTGTTATTCTTTGTAAAATCAGGCATTTATGACTGGATAAAAGATTGCAACTCTTTTGCAGCAGAGGCTGTGCTACCATTTAAAAAGAGAAAATATGGTGCTTTGGTTATTGTTATCTAGGAGATGATATTGACCACAGTGTTATTGCCCAGATCAAAAAGTAAACAATAAAATAAAATAAGAAATTAATAGATGGAATAACAGATCTCAGCAGAGATATAGAATAGAACAACATGAGCCCCTGTATGTAAAATATAACAATTTTATCAGCTGCATAAAGAAAGTGAAATTGAGCATGACATTTGAAGGATTCACTTTCTCTTAAAAACAGAGTTAGAAAATTTCTGCAAAATTCATTTAGACATTCTGGTATACCGATAGAACAAATTTTATCACATAATCGAGTGACTGATCAACTCAAATTGCCTGCATGTCAGCATCACCTGGTTGCTTCTGGTCTTTCCCAAACCACTGTTGGTGATAGGTTGGCATTGCCATATTTCTTTTCCTTCTCTTTCTTCTCAAGCCTCCTTCAGTTATCAACTATCTTGATTCTAAACTGAGCTCTTCCTTTGTGCAGTACCGGTATGGAGCTACGCTTTTCCTTCAGATAAAACTATATACCCATCTTAAATATATGTTAGGTTTCTTTTTTCTCCCAGGATCAACCAGTATTCCCATTCTTTTTGCATGGGATATTGTCTTATCACAGTTCAACAGAACTTGGCTGGTATAGTCAGTTTGCCACCTGATACACACTCACCTTATTATCAGAAGATTAATGTCTTTTCTAGCTGCTACTCACTTCTACTTGAGCATGACAAAATTGACATGCATTCATAATGCTAATACCATCGATTATCATTTGAAAGGAATTCATAACTTAATTACAGAAATGAATTAATGGACTCCACTCCTGGCCCTTACTACATTACTTTGCTAATTAGCAGTTCATTGACAAAATTTACAGACTTAGAAAGATCAATTCTCAGTATACATGATGCAAATCATATAGGACAGATAAATTAATTATCACAATTTGTATGAGAGTAATGTATGAACTTCTACAATACATGATTTCCATTACATCTGAACAAGGTAATTCAAACAAATTCATATAATCCATGAGTCGTATAACATTTAAGACCAAATGCATGCAAATAATTAACTTCTGATTTCAAAGAAAATTGAAGCTTGAATTTAAAATGAATAAATTCAGCAAATAGATACAAACTTACATCGAAGAACATTGTATGCAGTTGAGACTAACCTAGTGCTTTATTGAGATTCAGTCTTGCGATGCAGCTGAATCTCTCGCTTTTCGTGTTCTCAACTTCCTGGACACTTGTCCCATTGACAGTCTAACAAGAAATACTTGTTACCTCCCAGAGCTAAATTCTGGCTTGCATCAGAAACTTAGACTGTCTGATTTTGTAACGAGAACTTTTTAAAACCCTGAATTCCATCTGGGAGCACACACACACCTTGTTTTGCTTAGTCAATCAGGACTTACTTTCTATAACATCCAAAAATTATAACACTCCCATGAAAGTCAGCATAATTGTCTCTAGTCCACTTTTATTAATAACTATTCGGAAAAAAAATTATGATGCCTGTTTCAAATGGCCCATGATTTCTCAAATTATTTGCTCCGGATTTCTGCCTTATGATCTTACACTGACATATCTGTAACACTGTTATCGAACTGACTCTAATTAAAATCCAGTTCATGCTCCAAACAGAGCAGATTCCATCCCTCACAGTCAGCACATTATTGTGAGCCCAGCCCATACGTCAATCTGAATGGTTACATGACACACTGACCATGACAGAAATTACTGCTAAATTACCTCAACAGAATTTTGCAGAATTACAGATAATGTTATGTACAGTTTGTTGGTAAGTAATTGACATAGTATATTGCAGAAATAGGCATTTACTATTGCTGATATTATCTGTTTACTTTTTTTATACCATAAGCCCTGAAAATTCTGGCTGATGATAGTGATGATGACAATGATTGTTACAGTTTTTATTTGATTATTAAAGCTAGGAACATGTTACAGGAAATGCCAGTGAGTGACTTTGAACCCAAAAATGATGCTGAATATGAATTCAGTGTACATGCTGGATGGACAAAAACAAGCACGATACCAGTCAACCCCATATACAGTGGTATTTTGAACTTAAATATAGAAAAGGCAGAATACCAAACATAACTGAAATACTGGTAATTTAAAACTAAAGTGCAATTTTCATGTCATTTCTCAAATAAGTCAGTTCTGAGGACTCGTTTAAAAAAAAATGTATAGAACTCTAAGGGTTAAGATAAATTGAATAAATAAAACTTTTTGTCTGAACTTGAACTATGTCATTGATGGACTTCAAACCTTAATACAGCATTATGGAACAGATAATGAATCTTGAATAGTAGTCAGCAAAGCACCGATTCAAGAAAGTTAAACTTTGGCATAGCTCATGTTAGTGAAAAATCTTATTTTGAAGCAGATATATCCAAGAGACTATACCTGTGAGCTGTGGAAAATTGTACATAACCATAAAAAAACAGCTTACCAACTTGTTCAAACTGTCATTGGTAATTATGCATATGCCCCTTCTGACAACAGACTGAAAGGTGGTTCTCAGCACAGGGCAATATTCATACACAGATAAGAAACGTGATAAACTCAGAAATAAGCAACAGTTAATACTTGTACACCTGGAGGAGACATTTTCGAGAATTTTGATTTCAGTATAGCTATATTAGGGCAGGAAAAAGAGACAGATAATTAAGTGTTAGGTAAATATTGTACTAGGGCCGTTTCCTCCTTCACCCTCACCCCACCCCTTTTTTCTTCTACTCCTCCATTATTTTGATGATGAGGGGTTCTCACCCCTTTTGAAAAAGTCCTGACAGCATCTCTGCAATTTCAGTGCAAGTTTTATATCGCCTTTGTTTTGCTATTGCTTACATATCACACTGAATGCCTTGCACATATAGCCTGAAACATCTATTTCACAAATATAGCCATATATTTAATTATTAAATGATAATAGCTGAAAAAGTCACATCATAGCCTTAAGTTAAGAAATATGGCAGGGTACAATTTACAAGACTATCCTTTGCCACCTATTGTACAAGTCTCCCAGAATACTCTTAAGCTGCCTGTGAATTATGAAGTCATTATTTCCCTTTATGTTGTATCATGCTGGATAAATCAGAAAACATGCACATGGTAAATAATAACACAAAGACTATTATAATAGTTTATAACAGTTACTGACTAAGTAACTCATCAAGAGCTGGTCACTGCCGAGTGAATGCTGTATGATGTATGGCAATCAAGCCAATTTTGTCTTTACATCTTTGTGTCTCTTCGTGTTGGGACACCAAAATGCTATAATTTTTTTTATGTGCATATAAGTCTTGGGACATGGCAAAAAATAATGTTTTTGCATCCCAAAACTTACCATTTATGGTAATAGACATATTAGGTAAGTTAAACAGTTAAATGCTCAATTCGTTCTTAAGGTTGAACATGCTACATATCAATGTGGTTCATTCCTGTACAAGTGGCCAATGAGCTGATGTACATACATCAATATTTACAGTTGTTTAAAATGGAGACGGGGCCCCGAGTGGCCGAGTGGTCTAAAGCGCTGACCGTTACGGATCACTGCCATCTCACCTCTGTCTGCGTAAGTTCGAGTCCAGGCTCGGCTAACGTGGGTATGTGAGAAAGTCTGCCAGTAGCTTCTCGTGGGTCGGTGGTTCTTCCCGGGATTTTCCAGGGTTCTTCTTCCACCATTAATACTGGCCGCCATGTATAGCCTATCTTTTGCTGAAAAATGGCGTTAAACCCTATAACAACAATAACAACAAAATGGAGACAAATATGGCTTTATTTTTCTGCCCAAATGAGTGAAGTTTGTACTCTTCTCAATGCCAAATCTTTATGATACAATTTAAACTTTTATAATTAACAGAAAATTCATAACTTTACCAGATCTATTTAAGGCAAACATATTTTTCATCAATATGTTTTGGAAAGTGTCTTTTTTCCATATATTGTGTTGATTATTTTGTAATATGGTAAGAACTGCTCACATAAATCCCATATTAGAAACTGGATGATGAACATAATAAAAAAAAACATTTTATTAGCATGAAGAATCTTTGCAAATAAAAAATGTTCTATCTATATTATCCGTTTCATTCACAATCAAATTTGCACAAACAGATGCAATAAAGCCCCCAGCCCCCAATCAGATTTTTGGATGAAGAACTAATTGAATATATTTCACATATGAATAGACTATGAATCATATTGTGTATTTTAACAATACACACAAGTAGACATACAGAGACATCAATTAAAATGTCATTTATTTAACTGGTGAATAGAAACTGTCAACTCTGATTAGGAAAAGTTTGAAAGAAGAAATTATAGTATTGACATTTTGTGGCCATACCATTTGTATTCCAAGTGGTTCTGACTGAGGAAAATGACTTAAATATTTATTAATATTACATGAAAAGAGACTTATGTATGATTTGGATTTTTAATGTAACTTGAACGATTTTTCAATCATATTTCTACAATGTCTGCAGTGGGGTAGTTTATAGCGATGTCTAGCACTGAGGCAATGGGTATATGAGTGGGGAAAAAAGTGGATCTGCATACAATGTTCATCCAGATGCTATGACATCAGAGAAAGCTGACTGGAATATTTATGCTTCAGGTCAGAAGTGGTAGATTGGATTAGAATTGTCCATAAGGCAACAGCAACTTATATCTATGTCCTTTAGCATGAGACCTATAATTATGCTAAAGATCTGGAGGTCACGAATGAAAGATTGAGCCTAGACACTTGGTGTAAAGTGATGGAATTCATCCCTTGCCAGTCCAAGTACTTGTCAACTTGTTTGGAATTAAAAGTTGACCATTCTTGTATCTGTTAGGTCTTTGAGAGATCAGCTGTAATTTAAAAACAGTTGTTCCTATCCCCATCAGACTTATACCATGTTCCTTTGTACTGGACTACCAGTACATACTATTCATAATGATTGTCTCTCCATACTTAGGTCATTCTAGAACTCTGAATTACTCTATGCAATTTAGAAAAGAATGTTCATCTGTCAGATTCACACTCCCCAATACATAAAGTGCATTCTTTGCCATATCACTAAACCAAGCCACAAGCAAAATAATCAAAATGTTGAAATGATGGTGGAGCCATTTGCTGGAAAGAAAGCCCACATGCTCTTCAAAGGCAGAGAAATTCCTTAACTTGTTTAAAAGTTTAAAGAAAATTTGCATATATGAAAGATTAAACACTCAACTTTGCAAAAAGATGTCTAGTTATCAAGTCAATTCACAATATGTGCAAAGTCCTTTGTGGACAATGACAACAGCCTTGGTAATCCTATCTCTAAGGGACTGACCATTTAACCTTCTGAAGATGGGGGAGGGGGGCTGGGATTTTTGTTCTGGTTGGAATACTTTTTTTCTCTTTTACTTCAAGATAATTAATTTTTTAATTAATATATTTTTTTATATAAATAAGAGCAAGAATTTTACAAGCTATTTGTGGACTGAAATTAAAAATAAAAAAGTCCTGAGCCCCAACTCCAAAAGTTAAATAGTCGGTCTCTGATGAAATGACAGCTGGTGTCTCAGACATCAAAAAATATTCCTAATATGACTTTTGTCACTCTATTTGAAATGAAATGGGACTTCAGCATTTGTACTGGTGAAAACATTGTGTAAACTAATTTAATGAGATCATACACAAGAACAAATTAACACTGTTTAAGGACACACTATCAGTCATTGCTTTTGCAAAATAAAACTGAAAAAGTAACCATGGACCAAAATCTATGATCAGCAAAGAGGAAAATCTTAGCTGTTTGTTTTCACTCGGCGGAATAGTAGAAGCTGAGGAGGGGATCTGGATTTCATTCATCAAACTAGGCAAGCCTTCCTTGAAGCTGAGGAGGAAATCTGGACTTCATTCATCAAACTAGGCAAGTCCTCCATTTTATCTAATACTGGCATATTGCAGCATTGCACTGATTAAAATCTTTACTGTTCCTCAAAAAATTATATCAGGCAAGTGTAGACAAATCTAATATATCATCAGTAGTACCGCAATAGTTAAGATGCTGAATCTTGGAACAGGAAGGACTTTTTAAAACATGCAAAATGGTGGTTTGCTAAGGTGAAAAAGTGACCAAAGTAGTATGGGCATTCAATGAGCAAAATATTTAAAGTTATTAACAAGAGAAACATGAGTACTGTTACCTTTTGAAAGCACTGATGCAGAACTGGCAGGAAGCATGCAAAAACAAAACTCTCTCTTGTCCTGTGATGCAACAACATTATTTGACAGTTTGCGTTGTTTCCAGATGACATCTTGGAGGATTGCAGGCCCTAGCTGTACTAGAGACATTTTTTATTGTCCTTTTGTATGAATGCACAAGTTAATTTGAATAAGGTGAATGATGCATTCCTGTAAAAAAAAAAAATGACCACCATTTATATGTGATCCCCTCTTGATATGTTGCTCTTGTACAGATCATCATATGTGTCACATGCAATGGTGGCCATAGCTGGTGCTACATGCTTCTGCTCATTAGGGATGGCTACACAGCAGAAACATTTACTGAGCTCTTGGAACAGTTTTACTGGAAGTAGCAAGGAGTTGTTGTGTAAAATTTTGTGCCAGCAAGAACCTTGATCTGGTAGATTGAACTGAAGAGTGATGATGATGTCATTGCTTCTGCTGATGACATTCATGATGATGAATGATGTTGATAGTTACTGTGATGTTTTTGTTTATATTCTACACACTATACAAATCTGTGTAAACTTTTTGATCTATTTTCAAGTCATCGCTGAATTTACTTCATAAAATTGCACTTTTATACAGTGTGTGTGTGTGTGTGTGTGTGTGTGTGTGTGTGTTGGATGTGACTGGTTGGTAAAAATTTGCAAAGATTTGCTTTACCAGTTTTCTGTCATATGCTTATGTGTTGAAGACTAATTATATCCAGGGTTGAAGTTTGAAATTGATACAAAATAACTTTTGACCAAATTTTACCAATTTCCTTTCCTTGCTACAACCATGCAATGAGCTATGTTATATCATGCTCTGTATATTTTGGTCCTTTCTATTCTTTTAATCTTCCATTTAACTTGTTTATTATTTCTACTCATTATGTGATTTTGATTTTGCATAATGGATGGGAACTTGTATATTTTCACAAAATTGTTCAGTATCCTTTTGCAAATGTAGTACATTATGGGGCAATATATATTTAAACTGAAGTAATTATATATCTCAAAACATTTTTGTTTCTTTTGGTAAATCATGACTGAAAAGTTTAGAAATTACATCATACTGAAATATCTAAATGGTATTATACATTAACAGGTGGCGCTGATTAATTAGCACTTTATCAGTAATGTTACGATTCTTAAATATAAGATGGAAAAAATAAAGTAAGATGAGATCAAAATAGTTTTCCGGATCTGATTTTATTGAAATCAGATAGGAAGTTACGTGTGCAAGCCACGATTTTGACTTCGCGCTTGCCGCTTCGAACCGGATGTGCCATACTCGGTAAGAAGATTCAAACGTTTGTATTATCATTTTTCTTATTAATCTAAGCTTGGTTGCAAATTTTGGCATTGACGGGTGTAGTAAGTAAACGCAATTAAATAAAATTTATAATATAGCCTTAACTGTTAATGATAGCTATTGGTCTTGACGGGCTTATGCGAAAATGGTCAGGGATAGGCACTGTGCGTAAGGCACCGACCCATGTGATTATTTGAGGCAGTCGATGTTTTCTTAACAGCCGAGATATATATTGTTTTTCTATTATCTGAAGATAATTTTCTGGCAGCTATTATGATGAATACAATTAATTCCTTTTCAGCAAAACAGAGCAAGGATATTTTGTAAGCCGGAATATTATGTTCCATCTTCCATTAGTGAAATGATCCGCCCCGGTACTTATTTTTTTAGTGAAATTACTTTGGAACATTGGAAGTTTCAGAGTCTTCGTTCATTCTGATGTTTTATTCTAATGCATTTAACACCAGCGTTATCATTGCTGATTGATTCCTGGGTCTTGATTGCCAGTGCCCCGCCCCAAATAAATGAAAATCCATTTTCGTTAAGTCTGTTAATAATTCTTAGGAACAGTACATGGCAGGATGCTTACGAGCTTGGTACAAATACTTTGGGGGTGGGGTAATTCAATCTTAATTGCGCTTGAAATACAAGTATGCGTACTTGCATGTGGTTCAAATAACATATATGTATAATATGTACGCATTTTCTTTGATATACCATTCGTTGTATAAATATTTCATTAAAAGGAAACTCAGCAAGCCTGGGTTCGTTTAATGAAAAATTGATACATCTCGTGGTATATCAATGATACAGCGTTTATCAGGGTTGGCTGATTTGGTGTGTCCTTGGAAAAGACACTTATTACCTCGTTTCTCTCCATTATACCAGTACCATGAACAACATTTCCGTTTCGTGTACAGTATGCGGCTGTAAGTGAGATTCCACGTCCCAAATCCCGACGTTTATAGTAATTAACACTTGAAATAAAAAGTGATTAATATTGAGTGAATCGATGGGTTTGTGTTGTATGTGAACATTTTTTCAACTGCATTTATTTGTTTTAAGAATACTCATTTGTTGAAAATCCTTTATTTGCACTGCTAAAAATAATAAAATAATATGTAAAGATTAACACGTGTCGAATTACACAAAAAAAAAATTGCTATAGAAGTTAGAGATTTTTCGGAACTGTGAACTCAGTTATGAGCTACACACTGTTGATGTCACTTAAGCTTAGATTATCGATTTAAGCTTTTCTATACTGACATTTTTAAGTTGGAAGTATACTAAGTAAAATTGAGAATTAGTTTATGGCAGTTTTTTTTTCACAGAATCAATACAAATTAAAATGAACAAAAAGAATGTTTAAAGCCCCAATGCCGCCATTTTTCATAAATTTCACCATTCTTCCTGTCAAACGAAAGTTTGGAAGGAAATGATTTGTTTAAAAAAGAAACAAAAAAATTGGCATTAACCTTTCTTTGAAATAATCAAGATGTTAGGTTTAAACAACGTTCAGATATTCAGTTTAGAATTAAGACGTGCGACCTATTCAATGGCCGAAATCCTCGTAATTCAATTCTTTTTTCGGGAGTGCTCCAAACATAGTGACGTCACGCATTCGACAAATTCCTCTAGTGACTGATCTAATAACAACATTCACAAATGGCGGACAAATTGATTCGATTAGGAAGGACGAGAGGTAGGTCCGCTTTTTTAAGCGGATCTGAGGAGTTTTAAATTGAATAAGTTTGCACACATTGCGCGGTGTTGGCTTCTTCTGTTTACAGTGGTGACGTTATCAAACTTTGTGTTCCACCTTTCGACTGAAATCGGTTGAAACGCGGATCAGCATAGGATTAATTCGTCCGCATGTGAAAATGGTCTCGTTTCTGAGTTAGAGGGAGAAATTGCATCGCTCATAATATGATGAGTCGTCGATATTATATATTTTAAAGGGCAAAGAACGGTGTTTAGGACCAATATCTTTCAAGATTCAGTATTATTCAGATGATTTGGCATATACGACTTTTTGCATGTAACGGCAATGAAGCTTTAAACCATCTGTAAACTGAAAATAATTACGTACAAAAAATAATATATTAGCTTTACCTATTAAAAGTGATTTTATGTTAAGCAAGTCATCGCACAACTTACCATAAAATGGTCTAAAGCGATGTTGACTTCTTGAGAAACATGTTTTGACACAAAAAGCTGTTCGCAGTCAAATTCAGGCAGGTTAAGCATTTCTTTCATAATTTTTTTTTTATTTAAAGAAAGAAAAACGGAACACATGTACCCAACGAATTTAAGAAAATATGTTGACCTGTGAGTTTTTACCTCCGTTACTCAGGACACATATTTTCGTCTACCTTAACACGTACATTGTCTTATCTGAAATTGAAAGTGTGGCTCCATATGCATATTAATTATTTTTTACTGATAAACACATTTGGGGAAAATAATCAGAACTATTCTTCAGTAGAGTATGCATTATTATATCGAAAATCTTACGCAAGTGCTGATTTTAAATCAAATATTTGAAACGGGTCGAATAATTGGCGATCATAGGATTGAAATTATTCGACCCGTTTCATACGTTTACTTCGTGATGAGCACACACGTAAGATTATGATTATCGCATGACGAAAATACTGATTTTATTTGATCAAGCCTCATAAACGTGTAGTGAAATGGCGTTGAAATACGTATCGATACCTCGATCGGTATGACTTTCCTTTGCAGGATGTTTATATATGTGTGTATGTGTGTGTGTATATATATCAGTGGGTTGCCTCCCTTAGCAATGGTGATACTTCTGCCGCAACGAGCAAATTTGATGGTAAAATGTCACCTGGAGAAAAACTGTATGCTCCGATGAAATGCATCACACAATTCATTTTTCATTTACTGCGATCTTTTCTCAACAATTAACCTAGAACGGAATGTAAAGATTTTACCTAAGATGTAGGAGAAACAATGTCAGGAATGCTTTGTACTTTTAGAGTCGGGGCATAGGACTGACGAAGTTACAAGGTAGTACACGGCAGACGCCACAGTGTACAGGTAACATCACAATTAGGCGCATCTGAGCCGTCTTACATAATATGCTTACACCTCATTTTCGATTGAATTTCAATGTTATAATAGATAAAGGTCGAGTTTAGTCAACGTACTTGCGTATTAGTACGCAAAAACGATGTTCTAATATTTAGATGATCATGGGGACAAAGCAGACTTAAGGAAGCTAAAGATTCTGAAGGTGTATGAGCTGGGAAGAGATGGACGTTATGAGGCTGTTCTTAAAGCCCTAATGCCGCCGTTACGTGCAAAAAGTCGTATATACCAAATCATCGGAATAATACTGAATCTTGAAAGATACTGGTCCTATACATCGCTGGGTTCCATTAAAGCCAGATAATATCGACGTTTCATCACATTATGAGCCATGTAATTTCTCCCTCGAACTGAGAATCCCTAACATTTCTCATATGTACGGATCAAACTGATGTTGATCGGTGACATCCGTGGGTCAACCGATTTCAGTCGAAAGCTGGAATACAAGATTTGATGACGTCACAGTTGCCAACATAAGAAGCCAACACCAAGCTATGTCGGATTATCTTCAGCCCAAGTTCGCCCCCCAGATTATTCCAGAGCCCCAGCTGATCACCACTATTCACCCGAGTCTTATTTTTATCTAATGCACGCATTTTGTTTTCAAATGTGCTTAAAAAAGCGGGCCTGCCTCCCTTCATTCCCTCTGGAATTAATTTGTCCGCCACGCGCGAATGTTGTTATTATTAGAATAGTAACGGAATTTGTGGAATGTATCACATCACTACTTTTGGAGCACTCCCGAAAAAAGAAAAGAATTACGAGCGACATCGTTGACTGAATCAAGGGGTGGCACCTCGTAATTTTAAACCTAATATTTGAAAGTAGTTTAAACCTAACACACATCTTGATTATTTCAAAGAATGGTTTATGTCAGATAGCTTTTTTTTTAACAAATCATTTCCTTCCTTCAAACTTTAGTTAGTGAAATTTATGATAAGCGGTGGCATTGGGGCTTTAACTTGTGACATCATGAGGTGATATTACACAAAATAAATATCAATAGCCTTAAGTGATACGTCGAGGCCCTCACAACGAGATTTGTTCATAAGCCATAGCCAAAACACGAATAGGCTTATTACGTAACTTCAGTCTTACACTTTATTTGTAGTGTCTATATGAAATGAAGACATAGTAATTACAGTTTTGGCCTTTGATAATGATTCAACATCCGTATCGAAGGCCAAATCAATAACTAAGATTAAATAGGCGTGTAATCAATGGTTTTATTATATACCTGTCGTTTTTTTTTTTTCCCTCCCGGTAATGAGCCAGAATTTTACTGACAAATATCAAACGGAGGAAAACGATACTGACTTTTTGTGGTTCCTTATTACAATACTCTTAAACGAGGCCACGACAGGGGCGCCCGCAGACTTATTTTGGGGCGGGGCGGGGGGGGGGAGTGGTAGGAACATGTAGTGGTCAGCTATTAAGATTTACGGATTTATGCCAAAACATGTTTAGAGGTGAAATCCAGGGGTGAGGGGCAAGTGACCCGCCATGTGTGCGGGCGCTCATGATTCTCGAGGTTCCTTTGTTACAGCGGAACAAGCATTAATAACTATGCTGTAGCCTCACTTGACATACACATGGAAATGAGTAGCATCCTCTTTAACAGTTCTGTATAATCATGTTCCAACAATCTGTTCAGTCCCATTGTAAATAACTGTCGAAAAAAATTGGTAATCCCCATACCGAGTCCCCATAGAAGCTTCTGACA
>JAECUM010012374.1:0-32055 GCA_016617855.1 Megalonaias nervosa | reverse complement strand
TGTATGTATGTATGTATGTATGTATGTATGTATGTATGTATGTATTATGTATGTATGTATGTATGCATGCATGCATGTATGTATGTAGGTAGGTATAGGATTTAATGACACCTAATTATTGAGAATTTTGGTAGAAATCCCTATATCATCTTTGCCATTTTAAACAGCCAAGGATTGTCAATCCACTTCATTTAACATCAACCCCTGGCATATGTAGTTTGCTAACATAGTATCCACCACTCTGCTGTCTGATTGGATACAGATGAAATAAAATGATCCAATCAGTTTCATCATTTTATTTTACCTAGGAAGAAAGCTAGGAATAATCATCATGGCCTTTGCAGAAATAACACAAGTCACATGTTAATTTCTACATTTAAAAAAAAACAAACCATTCACAAACAAATTTTTCTTCTTAGTCAAAGCATGTGGACATCATTTATGTCATCACATTGAACGTTAGTGTAATGAAGTCTCTAATTGGTCAATCGATTTAGCTTGCATAATGAATTCTTTAATGGTCAACTGATTTGGTCAATTGATTTAGCTTATGTAATGAAGTCTCTAATTGGTCAGTTGATTTAACTTGTGTAATGAAGTCTCTAATTGGTCAATTGATTTAGCTTATGTAATGAAGTCTCTAATTGGTCAATTGATTTAGCTTGCGTAATGAAGTCTCTAATTTGTCAATCGATTTAGCTTGTGTAATGAAGTCTCTAATTGGTCAATTGATTTAGCTTGCATAATGAAGTCTCTAATTGGTCAATTGATTTAGCTTGCGTAATGAAGTCTCTAACTGGTCAATTGATTTAGCTTGCGTAATAAAGTCTCTAATTGGTCAATTGATTTAGCTTGTGTAATGAAGTCTCTAATTGGTCAATCGATTTAGCTTGCGTAATGAAGTCTCTAATTGGTCAATCGATTTAGCTTGTGTAATGAAATCTCTAATGGTTGATTGACTTAGCTTGTGTAATGAAGTCTCTAATTGTTCAATTGATTTAGTTTGCGTAATGAAGTCTCTAATTGCTCAATTCATTTAGCTTGCATAATGAAGTCTCTAATTGGTCAATTGATTTAGCTTGTGTAATGAAGTCTCTAATTGGTCAATTGATTTAGCTTGTGTAATGAAGTCTCTAATTGGTCAGTTGATTTAGCTTGTATAATGAAGTCTCTAATTGGTCATTTGATTTAGCTTATGTACTGAAGTCTCTAACTGGTCAGTTGATTTAGCTTGCTACCAGCAGTATCTCCTACATCAACAAGAGGACACTTGTTAGCTACAAATGCCAATGGTCAATTTGGAACAAAGTGGATGATCTACTCTTGGATAGCAAAGATGTCCCTCTATGAAATAATGTGATATATTTAATAAACAATAAGAATCTCCAATTGCAAATAAAAGGCAAAGTTTTCAAAGTTTCCATCATGAAAATTAATTATTTGTTGTCTCCAAGAGTCGTAATTTATAAATTATCATTTAAATGAATCCCGTTACACAATCACATTCTTTTTTGGGGTACTAGATTAAGTTTGGATAACTAGTGGATATCAAAACCTACCAGTCTTTGTGGATACTGTATGTACTCACTTATAAGAGAGGTCCAACTGCAAATTTAAATGACCCAGATCTGCCATTGCATAATGAGCCAGCAGATCTGGATCATTGCTGTTTGTTAGGAGTAATCAGTAGAATAAGCAACACAGACCCTGACTGGCAGGCACATTATGTAATGACAGATCATGGTCTACATCATATGCAGTTGGAACAGATTTATAAGCGAGTAAACACAGTACCATAAAATGTACATAAAATTTAAGACCTGGGAGAATTAATTTCAATATCACATCTGATTGTCAGTTTTCTTTACCGTATATAATGGTTTCATATTTGATTGCAGATAAGCACTGTCATACTCAGCTCCTCTTTTGTGATATCAGTACATTGTATCATTAAAATGTCTTACGATAATTAAAAAATATCAGCATAGCTTCATATTTTTGTAGACTTGGATGATTAGTAAAAGCATTTTTCACATCATATTCAATAACTGTTTATACACATAACATATAAAATGCACAATGTTAATGAACATCTTTGATAAAAATGCATGCTGTCTGTGAGGTTTTGGTTGTGGGGGATTGGGGGTGGGGTGCCTCCAATATTATTTAAATTATTGTAGAAGTCCCACCCAGGCTCGATTTTGGTTGGAAGTTGATTTAGTGACAGTTAGATATACAGCTCCGAGCCCCCAGTCAGCAATGCCAACGGTTAAGTGAATAAAGATACAAAAAAGGGTGAAGTTCAATAATGACAATTTAATAACAGTTAAAAGATCAATAGTTCGAATTTCCCAAATACAATTCTTCCGCTCGACCCTTTCTAGCCTATCGCATCATTTGATTCGTAGTGTGAGAGATTTCCACCTGTCCTTGTGTATTACTCATCTGTGTATTCTTCTCTATCTCCTAATTCCCTCTCGTCCTCCCTGACTCCCTCCAAGTTCCTTCTCCTCCTCCTCTATTTCCTCCTCCAGCCCACTTTCCTCCTCCTCCCCATCTATCCCTCTTTCTATGTCGACTGCACGTTGTCGACTCCGACTGCACTGTCAGTCTCACTTCCGTCTCCCCCTTAGAGACTCGGGACTACTGAACTTAAACCGGAAGTTCTGTCCCCCGAAAAGCTTCCTGTGAAAACACAAGGATGGTACAATATTTTCCTCAGCGCTCACATCTCACACTACACACAGCCTATCATCAGATAAGGCTATTAAATTTCACTGGTCACGCATTCATTCACACCGAAATACGCATACATTCTTCTATGGTAAAACAACATAATAACACAACATGATGAAAGCATGGTATTAATTACACTTATACATACAACAATAAATTGCTTCACATCAGTACATCCTCATAATTCCATTACACCAACCAATAAACAACAATCAGACGCATATCTTTACATCACAACTCATACCAAATATACAATTTTCAAATATCCATGCGCTGATATATTCACACATCTATCGTAACTAATCGTACATAAATCAATCATTTTCCTAAACTCCAATTCAAACATGCGTAAACTCTAACATAACGCATTACTAAAGGTACTGGTTACTACGAAGTAACCTACCAGTGAATTACAATATTAATTCTGACGGACTAGCAATCTACATAATTCTCTACGTAAACTCAAATTCATGTCTCAAATACGCTTATACATGAAACACTACAAGGTAATTCTACATACTAAAACAATCCCAGTAATTAAGTATACATGCTACAAATACTTACAATTATGACGCCGTAATGTTTTGCAAAAATCGAGCAAATAGCCCACTGACCTTGTCGAAGCTTTTCCTTGTCTTACAATTCTGGTCCTAAGATTCCCGCCAAATTACGAGTGGCTTCTCTCGGAGTATCCCTTCCGCTTAAAACCGCTAGATCTACTTCTCATAATCTGCCCAGGTATACTGATAAATTTACTGCACGTTTAAGCTAAAATTTCGATCTAAGGTTTACTCCCACCCTCTATCTTAATTCCAATTGGATGTCGCTGTTGACGGTCCCAATCAAACTTACTGACAATGTCTTCTCGCTTGTCTGTCTACGTGGCGGGTGAGAATACGCCCCGTTTACCCTGCGGGCTTCCCTTTGATCCCTGGACCCATGGTTTAACGTCTGCGTGTGAGGACGACAGGCCCTTTGACTGGCGGCTATTCTATGATCTGGGTGGCTGGCGACTTGCATACTCAATTAACACTATTTTCGGCTATGTTTACACATCAAACGCGGTCATAATATATCCAACTTTTATACATTTCCTGATACCTGGACTGCGAAACGTGACAATATAGTTGGTCACATTGACCTTTGACTGATGTAGTACATAATATGAAAAGGCTGGTAATATACTTCAGTATTAAATTAAAGAGAGATAAACGGTGACACTAAAGAGGGTAACTCTTGAATGAACAGTTTTATTTTAATGGGTTTTTTTCTGATTCTTATAAATGAAGTTCAAATACTTAAATGTTGCCTGCAATGTACCATGGTTATAATGGTGTACTGAAATTTCAGCATAATTTAATATTCGCTAATGCAGTATTGGACAGGTAGAATTATGCACATTGTTTATTTATGTATTGAACTAATTCCTAATAAGAAATAGAACAGTTTTGATACATATAAACGAAAATGTGAGCATTAATTATTTCTTCTTGTGCGTGTTGTAAGCACTATAGAAATACAAACAGAACACGTCACTCGCATATTTGGAATGGTGATGCACGTCATTTAATATTCCAACTGTGACATTTTCAACAATTGTCATTAAAAGCATATAAAAGACTAATACCCATGACAAAAGCAAAGCTCTTCTATGAAGTATTCATGTAATATATACATTTGGAAGAAATATCATTAAAATCTCAAACAGGGCTGAACGTAGTCAATTCCAACCCTAGTATTTTTGTAATATTTTGCTGCTAGCCTATCCCACAATTTTGGGGGGAGGGGTTGAAGCTGTAAGAAAAGAAAACAAGCTAAAAAGGAAAAATAAAGTGATGACGCAAAGACAGAAGACAAGAAAGTTGATTAATGTGTTAGTAAATAATCAATGTACAGAATGGATAAGTATTACTTAGATGATTGATTCATGAATTCATTCATTCATTCATAAACGTGTCCATGATACTAAATTGTTTCTGTTTACATTTTTCAGAAATTTATTCATACCGATCCTCACATCTCCATTTTAACTCCTTGCTACACAGAATTACTCATTTCTTGTTGAGATGGTAAACAGTAACAATCATTCCTTGTTGTGACGGCAAGGGCAGGGACATTCAAAACATTTATGTCACTGATATAGATCGGCATAACAGTTATCCAATTACTATACCAGTAAATACCTTCAGAAGCGTGCCGATCTTCTTGATACCAATTAACCATGACGAGTTACAGATTACTAAGACAGGTAAAATCCATTATATACACAAAAGTAGGATTTAAAGCACGAACGTACTAGTGAGCAAGTTATTATATTCGTGATGTTGTCCATCCCTTTCTATTCTTCTAATGTATCATCTTAGTATTAGATACTGTGAAAAACGTGGCTTTCCCGTTATGCCTGCCAGTTATAAAGGACAGACGTATGCTATTGCACTGCGTAAATAAATGCATTGCTGTCTTCAACAAAGTAAACTCGCAGTTTGAGAAGACAGTCGCCAAACAAGTCAATGTCCTAAAAGTGATTTTTATAAAGGATAAAAGTGAAGTTGTTATCTTAGCTGAATGCATGATTATCTCAAAATATCCTGACATAATGTCGATCTTAAACAGTCCGAACTTATTTTGTAAGTAGTGTTTTTGAAGCGAATGTGCACTAATATATGTTGAAGTATTCAGAAGATATTCAGTCTATAACATTTTGTGTTCTTATATCATTCCACAAATATTTTAACAAATGTAATTCACTTTATTCAAAACGTCTTGCTAATTACTAAAATTGGTGTTTCTTAGTTTTACTCTAGAGTGTTTGCATGTAGCATTGAGTAACGTACCAATAACTAATGACCATTTTTGATGATACATTTTCAATATTGTAATATATCAATCGATCTATAAATAGCATCAGTGACACTTATCGTGAACATTGTACTGTTGATAGATCTTTTCTGCCTTGTAATCCAAATAAATTACCAGAAAAAATAGTATGCGAATGTTCAAAAACAAGGAGAGAACTGGGTGAATTAGATGCACCAGGAAAGGAAAAGTTGATGAAACATTTCAATAGGCCGAACACATGTATATTGCATGAGACGCACTGTGCTTCTATATTCTTCTGGACTGATAAAATAGTGGCATAATGTGTGTGAGTCTCTGTGTATGTGTGTGTGTGTGTGTGTCTGTGTGTGTGTGTGTGTGTGTGTGTGAGAGAGAGAGAGAGAGAGAGAGAGAGTATAGATGATGTTAGGTTCATAGGACACAATCCAATTTTAAAAATGAACAGTTTTTCACCTCGAGAAAGTGACACTAACCATGTTATCTAAATGTGTACATTTGTATATTCTATCCTCTTTAATTTATTAAACAGCGTCATCCACACGCCTATTCGGTTACTTTCGTGATGTGACGTCATAGTAGCCATTCCAGCATCCCGACTGGCAATTGCCAGAGTAAAAGACAATGCCTTTTTGCGTTGCTTACGGGTGTAATAGCACATTAAGAAAAGGCTGTGGACAACATTCTTTTCTTTTCCAAAAGATAAAGACGTAAAGAACGTGTGGATACATTATTGCAAGCGAGTCGATTTCAAAGTAACACCATACCATATTTTCAAGATGTTGACATACATGCCTTAGCACGGCACAATCTAAATCAAATCACCACTGTCCTAGGTGAAATTGAGATCTGATTTTAATCAAATGGAAGCTTTGCTAAAAATAAGATTCTAAACTCCTGACGCGGCCGTGTTTCGAGAAAACACAATTTTCAGTAATCTAAAAAAAAAATTAAAAACACAACAACAAAAAAGCCCCATTCAGTCTATGCCTGTTACACGTAGTATGTATAAACGGTAATCTGTAATGATTAGAACTGATATAAAACTATTACAAAGGCAGTTTGAATAGCAGCGATTAAAAGAAAAGAGGTCAGATATAAATTCAAAGTTTCACATTAACTGGCTAACAATTGAAATTTGGGGGAGCGCTCCCATGGGACGCGCCATTTCTCCCTGTGATACGCCTTATTACCCCCCAGGCCAAGCCCCTTTCTTCATATTCTGGTCAGCTGTGGCTAAACTGCAAAATAGTTGAAGTTTTGACTTAAGTACACAAGCAATAAAGCCAGTGTGACTAATTAACAGTTAATCCTTATCCTTGCATTTATCTTGTGAAAAGGACTGCCCTTTGGACATACTTCAAAGAAACCATGTGTGATAGTGTGTGTGTGTGTAAGCACCAGCAACTGATTGACAACAAACGATGCCCTATTTTGTTGTAACCTACGATGCCTAGGACTTCATTTTAACAGTTCAAATCTGCAGTCAAAAGTTACCGTACATGTGACAACTGTTTTTCCCACGTTTTGTCCCACCTTGTTTCCTTTGGTTTAATTCTTAAGGCATGTAACACCGTTTACTGAATAAAATATTTATTCTGAATTAGTTCTCTGGGGGCAAATATACTGCATGGTATATTTTGTTTAATTCCTTCTTCTAATTTAATCATGCTAATTAAACTTTACATATACATTAGAGGAATGTCACGTGTTAACTGGCCGAGTTTCTTTGGAGGAAATGGAGATGCGATTTTGTTTGCAGAGAAAATTACACAGCATTCACAATGATCATTCATGGGATTTAAGCTAATAAGTGACAATTATATTTTTTTAATTTTTTTTTACTATAGTACTGTTGTAGTGGTTTAAAGAAAATATGAAATTTACGTGAATAATATTTAATCTTAACATTCTATTTACTGCAGAAAAAAAAACTGTCGTGTGATATTAATTATTTTGTCCAGTGTCGGATTTAGACATAGCGAGGCCCTCAGCTATGGGAAGCTTTAGAGGTCCTATTTGGTATAAAATAAATTTGAGAGGCCCCTTCAGACTGAGTTCAGACTGCGAGGCCCTAAGCTGTAGCTTGTTTAGCTTATGCCTAAATCCGGCACTGATTTCGTCACTACAATAGTCACAAGTGATAAAATAGGATGTGGCATCTGTTGATTGCATACGTTATATTTATTTATGTGCGGTTTGGTTTCTTTTTCTGAGGAATGAAACTTGACAGACGTAATGTAATAATCGGGAGTTCTCTGTGAAAAATCGGGAGATATTACGAGATCGGGAGGTAGGTGTGGAAATACCACAAAAATCGGGAGGTTTTCGCCCGGCTTGAGTGTTGTCAGGTATGAACTGTCCGGGGTTGTGTCATTTCAGTCAGGGCTTGTGAGTTTATTTAAGTCATCAGCCCGGGGTCTGTGCCTAAAAAAAAATTTTCTTTGAGCACTGACCAGTACAGTACATAAACTATTAGACCTACATGTATATATTATCAGATTTGTCAATACGCTAACTGTAGCCTGCATGTAAACTACACTGTAATTGAATCGTAAGAAGGAAGCTTTTGAATGTTTAAATTAATTACTTATGATTTCTGCTTTGCAGATTTATTGGGGGGGGGGGGTGAAAAACTAATGCTTAACTTATGACCGATGAAAACCGTTCTCAATGCCGTTTACACCTCCCCGGTAATGGATATTGTTTCACACACAAGTCGGTCCCCGTTCTAGTCTCTTCACCCTGAATTCAGTATTATCTCTCAGTGTTTCAGTGTTGGATGTATATTTTCAAGATATTGGTCCTCAGGTGGTGTGCGTGTGTGTTGGGGGTGGGTAATGAAAATGTCATTTACATATAATACGATTAAACCTCATCCTTCTTAAATGAATTTATTGCATTGTGGTAAAGTTTTAATTTTTACCTTGGGCACTATCACTTAATCTTTATCACATTTTTCACAGCAAACAATGTATAAGTATTTATTTTAAAATTACATTGCTTTTTTAAATTCCAAAATATTAAATACAAGCACCTTCTTACTGTTTTACTTTTCTGCTTTCATGGTCTTAAACACATTCTTAACACACAATTCTGGTCTCCTCTTGTCTGTCTCGCTCGCCATGTTTATGTTTATTATTCGAGGACTGGCGAGTACTGCGTCACGGGACCACGTGATCTGTCGTCTTATCAAAACTCGGAAAAACTCGCAATTTACGGAATCGTGGTATCTTACGCGCGAATCGTAGTATCTTACGCGCAATATAATCACTAGCCGCCTACCATATTTAATTTATAACATTACAGTCGAATTCGAATTTGTAGAGAATTACATACATAAAAGAAAAAGTTTCATTTCTGGTCTCCTTTAATCTTTAGAATATGAATACTAATTGTGTCTGTAACGCTGTAGAAACTGTGTAATGTGATCATATTGATAGGTGTCTAAATTTAGATAGGTACAGTCACAGGTTTGAAGGCGATTCGGTAAATTACAAGATAACGGAGAGATCAAAACCGAAAAGGTTTAATGTTAATGTAATAACCAAAGCATTCTCAATCAAATCTGCTAGAGAAAATAAAACGGAGAAAGAAAGTCATGTCGTGTTAATCATATTTTAATACACATATATGAGCAATCATTTTTGTAAAACTGGTTGTTTTAGATACATGCTAAGAATGATTAGAACACAGAAGATTGAACACTGACTTAGACATCTCAATAAATATAAAAACCTAAAGAGGATTCAAATATAAAATTAAGAAACTATCAACAGCAGTGAAACTGTTACATGCAATGATATTGAAGTATAATCCTAATCACCATCAATTCGGTTGAACAAATTGAGGTTAACAGCATAAAAAGTTAATCTGAATTGCAAATACAAAAAATACACACATTAATTTATTGATCAAAGAACGACTAGCAAGCTATCATATAGTATGAACTCACAGAAGAATTATAGCAAGACTGACTCTAAGATTAAGGATTCCAATTTTTGAATATGGCTAACGTTATTACATGCAATATTCACTGGACAGCTGTTCGGGAAAGTGACACTAAAACAGCTATGCCGAATAATAAGCAATAGTTTGTTTCAGTTACATGATTTTACTTGTCTCAGTTATGAACTTATTTTCTCCTTGTCCTTTTCTTTTGTTTCCTGCTTTGGCTTCGTACAAGTTGTTAACTACAGAAAGGACATGAGAACCGATATTAGCAGTACCAAGGATGCCAAAAGCAAAGCCGAAGTAACACGTCAATACAGCAAACGACCTGATTCAGTTTTACATTTGACATGTATAAAATCCCTATAGAGAAAATATAAACACTGAGTTAAAAGATGTACAAGAGTTACCATTAGATGAAATATTTAAAAAGCATATCATAGAAAAAGTTTAACAATTACTACTGGATATCATCTACTCCACGGCAGTATAATAAATGGCTTTTTACAACAAGCTAAGTTCTTTGTTTAATAGCTTGGTTTGTTTCGGCAATTGTAGGCTTGTTTTCGTAATCAACGCAGTACAAACAAGAATTTGTTCCTCGTACGATACTGAAGTAAATAAGGATCTAACTTAAAAAGTAATTTTTGCCAGCAAAGACAGATACAATAATAAACGATTGTTTTAATTTCATGATCTTAGTATTTGTTGTACCTAGATTACTACTTTACCTTCATCTTTCTTATCATCCACTTCACGTGTGTGTGTGTGTGTGTGTGTGTGTGTGTGAGAGAGAGAGAGAGAGAGAGAGAGAGAATTTGAGCATGGCAATCAAAAGCGAAGTAAAACTTGCCTTATCGTACTATTTCGAAAATATCTTTCCAATGTGTACAAAAGAAAAGCAGCTGTCTTTCAGTGGGAATAATCTCTCTCTCTCTCTCTCTCTCTCTCTCTCTCTCTCTCTCTCTCTCTCGCGCGCGCGCGCGCTGAGGGCTGAGAGGTCTAAAGCGCTCACCGTTCCGGATTTCTGCCATTTCACCTCTGTCTGCGTGGGTTTGAGTCTCAGACTCGGCTAACGTGGGTACCTGAGAAAGACTTCCAGTAGCTTCTCGTGGGTCGTTGGTTCTTCCCGGGGTTTTCCAGGGTTAATCCACCACCAGTTATACTAGCCGCCATGTATAGCCTATCTTGTGCTGAAAAATGGCGTTAAACCCTACAAGAACAAGAACACACACACACACACACACACACACACACACACACACACACACACATATTATTATATATATATATATATATATATATATATATATATATATATATATATATATATATATATATATATATATATATGAGGAAATAATGTATAATATCCGATTCTAACAATTTTGTCTTCCACTGTAGTGGATATTTAACACCAATCAATGCAGCTTTTGTTTCTTTTGTTATGTGTATTAAAGTTGTAGTGTGTGCTTGACTTTAGTTAGTAACTGAGGGTAAATGTTTGGCCTACCCGACTATTGTTACACTTTAAGATGTTTACTTCTATTTGAGTTCAATGGAGAACCTTATTTACGAACTTAGAATGTTTTAGAAGAGAGCTTGTTTACAATTTGGTGGACATTTCGATTTAAAATAACCCACATCCTGTGCATTTTATTGTGTCGTAGGCCAAGTGAAATTAGCATATAGAGGATGAAATAACATAATTAGTCATTCATGTTTTTAAGTTCAGTCTGTGGAATAATTTATTATTGTGCTCAGATATGATTTTGTATGTATCATTTATTTAAATTATTCATTGGAATTACAAAGTGCTCATTGACGTTTCGGACTAAAACACTACTTTGGCATTCTGAATAGCATTATGTCATTATGATACATCAAGACTATTGATGCAAAAGCACATTCAAGATTATTAGTATATCATCGCATTTAATATTGGAATTTATTCGGAACATTCTAAACCTTTGGACTTTTGATAGTCAATATACAATAATCTGATGATGGTGATGATGATAACGATCATCATAACCATCATAAACATGACGATGAGGATCATGGTTGCTTCCATCAGTCCCATTTCCGTGTTTTCGTTCGGTATGGACGTCTTACATTAAAGTAACGTATGGAAATGCTGTTAGCCCCAGCGTTAAGAAGATAAACTGTCGTATGTAATGAATAAGTATCTATCTAATAAATTTGTTCGTTATATCACGTTTTGACTTCGAATTTTCTTCTGTTTTCCTAACATCAATGCAGGATTATCAGCGTTTTGCATTACAGTATTTTCAAGACCTGACATATCGTATAATTGTGGAAATTTTAGTGCTGTATCTTTTAGACAAATTCGCAAAACATCTCGTGATTTAATTTCTTTCCTTAGTGATTGTTTCTTTGTTTTTATCTTTAGAAAGATAAAGATAAACCCTGTACATATGTATAGGTTGATGTAAAATCGAACAGACTGCCTTGAAAGGATAAAGTTACATTTTTAAACAATATATGCAATATTGTATATATGTATTATTATATTTTCTTTTGTGTCTCCATTATCTTTACATTGTCAGAATTGTGCAATATTTTAAGAAATGGACACCTTGATATTGCACGCACGTTGAAGAAACGTGTACCTAAAAGTAGTATATTGTACTAGGAACTACTATGTAAATAAACCATGTACACTCAAGTAGTACACGCTTTAGGGTTTTGTTGATTAGATTTGTTTGTGAATGAACTAAAATAGCTTTCTTCCATTTTAAAGCATCTATGATAAAGTTAACGATGTGGACGAGTTCACTGAGTCAGAAACGAAACTTTCAAAGAAGCGAATGAATGAACGTGATTTTCGCAATGTGAACAACAAACGTGAGAGACGCAATAATTGAAAATACCGTTCAGACCATTGAAACAGTTATTTCGGAGAATTATTCGTAACATTTCGCAAATAGAATGGTTCAGACTATGACCAGACTATGACCAGTGCTTTCTATGGTCTATAATAATGTAGCATAGAAAAGCATACTGATACCAAAGGCTATCGCATATCTATCAGACGTACGATTTTACAAGTCTGTCAAAATACGAGATTCGAGAAAAAAAAGTGCAACTGAAGGTTTTGGTAGGAAACTAAGAGCCTCGTAGCCAATAAGCCAAGACGACGAAAAAGTATTATTTCCGCTGGCTAAACGGACTATCACACAACAGCTTCTTTTCAATTTTCCCGGTGTAACTTTTTTGATACATTGTTAGGCTAGTGATAAAAGGTACATACTATATGGTACAGATCATAGCTTGGGTCCTTCCACCAGCGAGATGCAAGTGACAGGGCATAAACATGGTTTCTTTAGCAGATAATAAATATACTTACATTTATGCGTGTTGAGTTTCCTCAAAATGTACTTTCTTAGTTCTGTAAATCCGACTAACATGTCCTGCAAAACATGATACACACCGAAACTGTACTGGAATTTCGAGTACAGTTCCATCTGAAATCCATTCTCCTTGCTTCATTGAATTGACCTAATAATTCAGTCCATCATAATCAGAAAAGCAGAAACGAGTTGGATCAGCAATGAAACAAACTCTATGCGCATTCATTCACAATATGACTATAAATTTCAATTTTAAGTAGACCAAGATGACAATTCTTTTTAAAACTACAGTTGAGCGCGCGACGAAGTTCAAAGGTCACTTGGCGGTAGTATGTGACCATTAATATAGTTATTGTGATCGATGAGCCTACGGTTGTGTATTTATTTTTTAATATAGCATAAATTCAATTACTTTGTTTCTTGTAGTGTAGTTTGCATTATTAAGCCTTAGGTAGAAGAAGAAAATGAGTACATAATAAAAAGTTTACTGCATTTGTATGGGGAAATATGAACTCGTTTTCCGGATGAATACTTCCCTCTCAATGGTCGTGCAGTATTAATCCGAAAACAATCGTTCATATTTTCTCATACAAATGCAGTAACCTATAATCATAACCTAGTCATTTGTAAACGGCAAATATTTATATCGGGATGAAGAGGGAATAACAAAAAGCAGACAGATATTGATAATATTCAAGTTACACAATCAGTCTTGTCTTCCCAATTACTAATAAAATAAATATTCGCTCTTTTGCCTAACACTATAATCCATAAAATGACAATGCCTGAAAGCATTGAATTGTATATCTTGTATGATAATCCATACAGGGTACGTTGCACATTAAAGTAACTGGCAAATGAAATATTAGAAAATCCATATATATATATATATATATATATATATATATATATATATATATATATATATATATGTGTGTGTGTGTGTGTGTGTGTGTGTGTGTGTGTGTGTGTGTGTGTGTGATCACAAAAAGCACACGCACATAAAAATTCATATATCTTACATATCTACATGAAGTACGATACAAAATAAATATAAACACGTTAATGTGTGATCTCTAAAATACACCAGACTTTTCAAGCATATTTGTGCGCTTTCCGGAAGACACAAAATGTGTCACTAATATATAACAGTATTAAAAATGTTTTTCATAGCAGATTAATACAAACATTATACATAACATACGATAGAAAGTAATATATTTATGAACCAATGAAATGGAGATGAGATAAAAATATCAGCAAGTATAAGAAAATAATGATAATAATAATAATGATAATAATAATAATAAAATAATAATGATAATAATAATCAATGAGGTACTATTTAAATCATGTGTGTGTGTGTGTGTGTGTGTGTGTGTGTGTGTGTGTGTGTGTGTGTGTGATTTGGATTTTGAAAGTAGCTTTTAACAATTTTCCAATCATGTCGCTACTATGTATGCAGGGTGGCAGTTTATCGTGATGTCAAGCATTGAGGCATCATGCCGCAGACATGTAGCATCATGTCCTGCCCACTCAAATTATCCTGTCGGCCTAAGCCGACCAGTACTAACACTAGCCTCTTAAGGCTGAGCGCCAAGCGACGCAGATATTAATACCTTTTTTTGTAAGTCTTTGGCATGACTTGGAAAAGGATTGAAACCCGTGACCTTCGCATCCGAGGCGGACGCTCTAAGCACTTATGCCGCAGGAGCGATCTTTAAATCGTCTAATTTTATATAATTTCAAGTAGCATGCATCACTGGTGCTTCATGAATATAATTTTGCTGCTTTTAAACAAGATTTCGTGGAATTTATTAATTTGGTCAATTTCAACATGATCGGGCCTTTCCAAAAAAAAGTACAGTTTATGTGATTCAAGTTGAAGCTTGCACACAGGTAAGGCCATTGTTCAAGATGAACAGCCTTTTGTTGAATTTTAACAAACAATGAGTTTCACCTTGCTGAAAGGTGCAGAGTTTTTGTAATCCGTGAAACATTACAGACTTTTGAAAGACATGTACAAGAAGCTGGAAACACCAAACATGACTTTGTAATTTATACACTTGAAAAGTTTAAAGACAAATATTCATCTTATCAGGATTTAAATACTATCCAATAAAATCCTTCCTAATTAACTAATTAATGAGAATGATGAATCAAATGTACTTACTGAGTCTATCTTAGAATGCTTGAATTCAAAGCGAGGTAAAGATTTGTGCCTGTATCATTTGACCATCATTGTTAAAGATGCATTAAGACAGTCCACACACTCGTTCATTACTTAAGCTGGTATAGCAGATTTACTAGAGGACTGATTTGTAAATCTTAATTAGTTATAGAATGCTAATGAGCTTTTTCTAACTTTATAAGAACATACATATTTGTTGTCAATACTGTAGTAAGTCAGAAGACTTCTCTCGATGATAGAAAATATTTATCATAAACTTTCCACATATGCCATATTTTCCGATGTCTGGAAATACAGATCAAATAACCATCAAAATATGGGAAATGAAAGGAAGATATGTGAAGGTGGATGAGGAGAAGAAGAAAGATAGAGCAATGGAAGAATAGAAAGATACCTGGAGCGAAAGAAGTCAAGTTAAAGTGACAAAGAAACAGAGAATGAAAATACAAAATTCCACAAATAAATTATGGTATTCCTGAACTCTATACTTTTGAATGTCATGATTTTGCTAACGTTTACAAAACTGAACATATATTTTATGTAAATATGCATGTAATTAACGGGATCGAGTTCCGGTTATCCGCAGAGCATGATGGCCATGTGCACTAAGTGCCAGAGAATTTACGTAGGCAACGCTCTTGCTTGCAAAGTACCGAGTAAAACAGCTTAGCCTACAATTAATATATTAACTGAATGGTACGCTGCAACATAATACGTTATAAACTTCAGTCGTTGTTACATTTCTAAACAATCAAGCCAGGCTGATACTTGCTCCGCCATTTTTGTGCATATATACTTTAAACTGAAACGTTCCTAACACCATATTGCAAAGGGTTTTCTTTTCTGCTTTATCGGACATATGGATTCTGTAGACCTTTACATGTTTTTAAGAAACTTTTATCGAGTTCTCGTACAATGTTTGTGCTGTACGGTATTTCACATGACTTTGATTTTTAGTTATCAAAAGCATACAAATGTTTTACATGAATCAAAGACAGCAGTGTTGGAATAAAACAGGTAATTATGTGATTTAATGTCTCTGATCATATTTAAAAAGATCGTAAAAGAACTTGCATCCTTAATAATATAGTTAGACAAGTAGGATCTGTCCATTTGGCCTTTTATATTCATGAAAGACTTGAAACGAAAATGTACATTGGTGTACATGTTAATTGCTCTAAGTATCTCAAGGGATTATCTCATGTACATCGAGCATCGAAAATACACAATGCACGCACTGTGCATTTTCTTCTTATGTTTGAGATCATTCTCATCTAGATATACAATATATACAGGTCACGATTCATCTTAATAACTGATACTTGTATCTACATTGTTCATTAACAGTAAACGTGCGAATATGTGTTTTGATAAAACTGTTGGATCATCACCTCTAATATATTTATTTATTATCTCCTGTCCTACTGTCTATCTTAATAACCCGATACCATGTTGCACGAAACAAAATGTTTTGACATTTCCCTACACTGCCTGCATTTTCAATACGAAGCAATTACGGGCATACGTTAAGAGTAACTACTTTTCATGCGTTCCACTAACGTTGCATGTCATTAGCTTGTCTTGCTATAATGGGCTGATCTGTATGTCGGTGGACATAATATATACATGATGTAGGACATTATTAAAAAGCAGATATCGAATTAAAATACATCTCCATGAAAAGCAACCGGAAAGGGTAAACATATACGTTTAGATAAGAGAGAATAATGATGGACATCGAACGTATTTACGGTCAAAAGTTTAAAAGACGGTAATTCTCTTTGCAATAATGAATAATCTACTTTTGATGCAGGTCGACCACGCAATCGAGTACACAACACAATAGAAGGACGCATATCAATGCACAGATATCGAAAATATTTTAAAACCTAAAAAAATCAAACAAAATAGAACTCTCACCTCTGTCTGCGTGAGTTCGAGTCTCAGGCTCGGCCAATTTGGGTATGTAAGAAAGCTTGCCGCTAGCTTCTCGTGGGTCAGTGGTTCTTTCCGGGGTTTTCCCGGGTTCTTCCTCCACCATTAATACTGGCCACCATGTATAGCCTATCTTGTGCTGAAAAATGGCGTTAAACCCTATAACAAGAACAACAACAACAAAAATAGAACTCAGAATGTATGGACACAAAGGCCTTGTAGGGATATATTTGTGCTTGTGGGGTTTTTCTTTAATTTTTAATGTCGCTTTAACAATTTTAGTTATATTGCTACGGTGTCTGCAGTGTGGCAGTCTGTAGTGATGTCTATCACTGGAGCATCATGCCGCTTACATGTGGCATCATGCTCCACCTGCTCACATTATCCTGACACCAGGCCTACCAGTCCTAGCACTAACCTCTTAGTGCCGAGCGTCAAGCGAGGCAGTTTCTAGTACCATTATTATGTCTTTGGTACGACTCGGTTCGAACCCCCGACCTCCCGCATTCGAAGCAGATGCTTTAACCACTTAGGCCATCGGAGCGGTCACGGATATAATTTATTTATATATGAATGATATATACATGAATGTGATACTAATTTTATCAATCCGAAGTTCTAACTCTCATAAACGACCTTCCAGAAGATCTTAGCAAAATCAGCGAAATAAGTACGTTTCGGAGCCCGTAACTTCAGTTTGGTGCAACAATCAATGATAGCTTGATGAATAGAAAAATATCTCAGGAGTAAAACAAGTCAAGATTTTTGTCGTGTGCCTTCAAAGACGGAAATAGTAGAAGGAAATCGAGGGTCAAACGTAGAACGAAGTTTATTGAATTCACTTACCTTGTCTCTTTTATAGTATAATGGACAGGGGCCTATGTCAGAACGGGCCATGGGGGCAATCTGAGGTAATTTTGTTACTCTGTGATTTTTTTTTTTTTTTTTCTTCAGATTATTGCATTTTTTCAACAATAATCTCGCGTTGAGCACCTGTGATTCGATTCATTGAAACAGTATCGGATTATTTTTATTCCATGGTTTAATTTGCGATAAAGCTCACAACATTAACCATCTCACTTGTGATTTACTTTATCGGATTATTTTTACTAAGGCTTCTTCTTCCACCATTTATACTGGCCTCTATGCATAGCCTGGCTTCGACGAGAAATAACCTTAAACACCAAACCAACAACAAGTAATAAGTAACTGAGTTCGAGTATGTAGTACTTAGATGATTGTATAACGAATTATGCCATTAATTCATTGACGTATTCATCATACTAATCTGTTTCTGTTATTGTTTAAATTGTCCAGTAATAATATATAATTCGTATTGATCCTCACATCTTCATTTAGCCTCAGGGTATATAGAATCACTCTGTATAGCAATGGTAAACAGTAAAAGCAATCCTTTGTATCAAGAAACAATCTGGGTTAAATCATTGTTATAAATCAACATAACAGTGATCCAGTTACAATACTAGTATAGACTCCTACTACGAGAAACAACACAGGAAACTGCACACTCTACGGACGGCTACATGGAGGGAAAAAAAAGCGTGAAGGACAAAATATCTTACAGAGGGCTGTGCCCAACCTAACTAGGCACTGTGTTGGAAACAATATACACCAATAACCTTGAAAAACTTAATGATATTTGTTAATCAATGCACTAAGACAAAATATAAATTCGTATGACAGATACAATGCATTGCATACGCAAAAACTGGCTTAAAAACATGTACGCTCTTGCGTAGTAAGATTTTATATTTGTGACGTTGTTCATCTCTATTTGTTGTTTCTAAAGCAAGTAACTTTAACATTCGATAAGGTGAGAGACTTGACCTTTCTCGTTATGCCCTCCACTGTCATAAAGGACATAAGTATGCCATTACCCTACGTGAATGCTTGTATTGTATAATGAGTTCTTAGAACACTTTAAGGAGATTATGTCGGCAAATTTTACGTTCGAGACGCACGTTAATGTCCTAAAAAGAGTGCTAGTTTTTATGAGCACAAAAACGACGTTTCATCTTAGCTAAATGAACGATTATCTCAAAATATCTTATGCAGTCCAAAGTGGTTTTGAGAACAATCATTAAAGAAACAAAATGTGCCCTCAAGTATGGTACAGAATGACCAGTGTTGCGGTGTGTGCCTGTATCATTCGACTGACAGTTTTACCTATTCGTTTAAAAGTTTCTATACATGCTTGTTAATTACTACAATTGGTATTTTCCTAGTTTTACTCTGAAGTTTTGGCATGTAGCAGATTACGAATTATTAAAGTGCATTTAATGACGGTATATCAACATGGATGTTTGTTTTTAATACTGTCACATACCTATCGAACTATCGATAGTATGAGTAATACGAATCATGAATTTCCTGCTGCTAATATATTTTAACTACCTTGTATCTAAATAAATTGCGCAAAATGATACGGAAAAGTTGAAAAACAAGGAGAGAAATGGATGACTAGGAGAAAGGAAAGGAGGGTGATGACAGAATTGAAGATAAGTGGCTAGGATGATAACAAAAAAGGAACAATGCGAGAGAGAAAACAAAAGAAAGTTTAAAACTTGCGGAAACGTTACAGTACCTTACATAAGATGCATTTTGAATGTTTGATTGATATTGCATTTGTGTGTGTGTGTGTGTGTGTGTGTGTGTGTGTGTGTGAGAGAGAGAGAGAGAGAGAGAGAGAGAGAGAGAGAGAGAGAGAGAGAGAGAGAGAGAGAGAGAGAGACAATGGCCTTTTGCTCATGGGAATTAATTCGCATTTTTAAAGATGAAAATACATTTTACCGTGTGAAAATGAAACCGAGCTCTTCATGTACTCTAAATATATACAGTCAATTTTTTAATGATGCGCAGAAAGAATTTTTTCTAGAAAGCTTAATTGCGTGGGAAGGCACGTAAATAAGTAATAAGGTCTATAAGCAGGTAGGTATGAAGAACAATAGATAGATAGATAAGTCACCCATCAGAAGGAAAAGATTGTACTCTTCAATCGTGGCAATCGGACGACCGACACGAATATGTGTATACAAGAGAGAGAGAGAGAGAGAGAGAGAGAGAGAGAGAGAACGACGCAAAAACCATATTAGAAAACAAATTAACAGTTAACACCATATGTCTTCAAATCAACTATTTTTAATAAGGTTCGTGTTGTATTGTTATTTATATCTGTATCATGTGTTTTACGTTTGTTCCTTCACTGTAGATTCTACATTTTAGATAATGAGCTATAAACAGGTTGTTGACTTGGTTTGAGTTCTAGAAAATGAACCTTTGTACAGTTGGGGGTTACTTCCCACTGGATGATTAAGTCAGGTGGTCTGTGTGGTGACATAAATCAGGTGGGTTGTGTTCGGGATAGATCACGTGGGATTATTGCGACGTAAAGTCGTGGAGATGTATATAAGGATGAAGAAGAGAACAGTTGAGTCATTCATATTTTATAGTATTATTCTTACTCACATATCAATCTGCAGGTGAATCTAATGTTGTGTTTAGATTCAGCTACAGGGGAATCATTTATTTAAATTATGTTTTGGATTTACAAAGTGCTCATATAACTATTTAGACTAAACACGATTCTAGGGTTATTGTAATTCATTCAAAGTAGTTCTGGACAATGTCATTTTGATACATTGATACTGTTCGCACTTAAGCATATTCAGGACGTGGAATTCATTCAGAACACTCTTTGTTTGAACTTGTGATTTTTTGCGATAATTTTGAATTTAATTCATAATACTCAAAGTTTCTCTTAAATGTTCATTTGTATAACTTAGAGAATTAAATTCTCTGTTAAGTTTTACAAAGCATGATGGTTTTGTTACATATTGTTACTTATTTTAAGTCGTAACATTAAATATCAATAAACGGAGAAGAAGATTCGGGCTTGTCTCTTAGTTTATTATTACTGTAAATGCAAAACATTAAACATCAACTTATTTACGAGTTGGACAGCGTTGTAAAGAAAGACTGGACCTCCAATGATTTTGCACCGTGTCCTTGTGCCTGAGTCAGAAGATAATGATGTTCACGTGTACTAGTTTTCAAAGGTAATGGTACGTAATGAGTTCATTCTTGACTTTTGCCTTAAAAGATATGTCAGGTTAGTCGATGGACTGGAGTCTCGGTACAATGTTGCAAGAGAGCCTTGATGCGTTTATTTTTTTTTTTTTCAGCTAAGTGGCGAACCAAAGAGGAGACTAAGTATCGTTCTTGTTCTAGTTGTCGTGAGATTATGATTGCTTCTTTGTCTTGTTTACTTGTGGTCTGTAACATCCGTTCTGGTTGGAAAATATCAGTAGTAAAAGTAATATGAGGTTTCTATTTCAGAGACCCCCTCACCCCCCAAAACGTTATACGTTAGCATTTTTGTCAGCAGCCTTTTTTAGCGTAAAATGATGACTTTCATATTTCTGACAAAAATATGTTTTGGGGGTAAGGGTGTCTCTGAGATAGAAACAACTCAATTACTTATACTACTATTACACTCTAGAAATTTTTTTTATAGTTTTAGACAAAATTTATATTAAACAATAAAATATTATATATAATGTCCTTTTGTCATCCAACCCGACATGTTGGATTTGATCTGACAAACAGATTTTGTAAGAGATTTAATTCCATCAAATCAGCCTCAGGTTATACTGGTATAAAATCTAAAATAATAAGCTATTGTATTAAAAAAGTTGGATATCATATATCGCCAAAATATGGATCAGTTTGGTTATTCGCGACTGAAAATGATGTGAGAATAGCGGGTTGGGCAGATAATGTGATGACATTTATTGATAATATGGTTGATATTTTATTTGATAACGATATTTCTAAAGTTATACATGTTTGTTTAATATAAAAATAATAGCCCCTAAGGACTGTTTCAAGATGATTATATACATATGAAGATGATTATATACATATGATTATATACATATGAAGATGATTATATACATACTATACATATTATTATGATTATATACACATGAAGATGATTATATACATATGAAGATGATTATATACATATGATTATATCTTAATTAAGGACAGCACAAAACACAGAATCTTAATTACAGTAGTGTATTTACAGCAAGCATATTTACAGCACAGTCGCATAGACACCCCCCCCCCAGCGAATTCCTAATCGAAACGAAATATTATAAATTCGGAGGGCTGTCTAGGCATTGCGATTTTATGTACCCCCCAAATCAAGCATATTTACAGTAACGTACTTACAGTAACGTATCTACAGTAATTATATACAAGGTTTTGTTGTGGACAACACAGTTACATATAAACTTAATTCTAAGAACGTTAACTCTAGGACAACACAGTTACATATAAACTTAATTCTAAGAACGTTAACTCTAGGACAAAACAGTTACATATAAACTTAAGAACGTTAACTCTAGGACGGCACAGTTACATACTACGTGCCTTCTCTACGCTCAATAGAAATTTCTGCACACTACCCCCATCATAATCACCCAGGGAGTGCAAAATTACACCCACCAAGTGACATGGTGAGAGGAGTGTACAAATTTTCTATTGAAGCAGTAGACGGGCTGGCTACGCCCCTACTTAAATAAGCAATTTTTTTCGGCATCAAAATCGCCCCCCGTCGCCATATGGTAGTCATGAGACTCGAACCACGGACCTTGAGCACAAGAGTCCAGCGCGTTAGCAATCGGCCACCGGACTTCATTATATATTTATGTTAAAAAAGTTATTATATAGTTACCTAATACTACACAGGCACTTACAGTATACAGAATAAAAAAATCATAATTATTATAAACTATAGTGTGGAGTTCTGAATAAAATAACATTTATTGTAAAATATTTCAATTTCCAAGTACATTGGAGAGGTTTATACAATGTGTATAAAATCAGCATTTCTGTCAGTTTAAAGTCTGTGTTTCATCAGCCGTTGCTATGAGACAGTGAGAAAAATCAATAAGTTTTATTATTCATATGCTGCACATGCTATCTAAAAATAACTTGCTGTGAGAAGTTAAAACTCATGTGCTTTATAGTTACAATTACAGTTTTTTTGAATTTTATGCCTGTCTGTTTGTATGTTAGTTAGAAGATTTATAGTCACAATTACAGTGTTTTGAATTTTATGTCTGTCTGTTTGTCTGTGCAAGTTCTCTTCTGGAGTTAAATGCTTTTTAATAAAAACCAACATTAGTCTTATTAAGTTCACATAACATAGCAGACAACTGCTTGTTACTAATCTATACTTAACGGAGTTGTCTAGCTTGATCAACTAACACCTTGCTTAACGGAGTTGTCTGGCTTGATCAACTAATACCTATACTTGATCAAAATGCAGTGAATTAAGTAAAAATGTGAGATAAAAAGACTAAAACTCACTGATTATAAGTTTTATAGCCAAAAAATAAACCAAATTTTTACAATGTAAAATTTAAATCACATATGATATGTTAGATAACTTACAAAGATTTTAAACTAAGCTGGAACAGTATTATCTTTCTTTTTAAAAAGGTTATATTTCTTGACCAACATATAGTATTTCCACACTTGCTATCAAGTAATGTGTGCTATCATGATTATATAATGAGAATTTAACTCTACCAGATACTTTACGATGAGATTCGAATAATTCTTTCATCGCTATCTTACTGAGAAGATACTTACTACCTTTTGCAAAAACCTTTGACCTGTCCAAGTCTATACTAATTTTGGTATACCGATTTTGGCTGATTGGATTATGTAAATTATCATATTTCAATTCAGGCTCGTCTCGTAAACTTTCGAGATAACTAAAGTATTTGCTGTCATCTGATCTAATAAGGGAGAGTTTGATTCTGTCAAGTTTACTAAAACAAATACCTGAAATTTCATCGTTAAATTCAAATGATAATTGTTGGTTATTGACCATTATTTTTTTTTTATTTTGCTATTAACTCCATCTGCTAATGTTAAATTTTCAAACATTATTTCTAATGTTTAGACAAAATTAATTGCATAATGTCCAATCGCTAGAGTCTTAATTCCATCGCTGCAATATCTTTTATCATCAAAATTACTTAGTCCACGTTTTATGATCGTATCTGTTTCAAGTTTATGATGATTTGTTCTTATGAAACTAGTTTTGATAAAACTGACGCTATTGTTTAGCGCTGCTTTAAAATCGTCAAAATTCATCATCTTTTTCACATATCCTCGAGGAATACCTTTAGCTTTCTTTGTAAGTTTATTGTCATCTAATATAACAGCATACATATTGCTTCTTAATCCAACAAACTCTCTCACCGGCACAAACATAAATTCATCTTTCATTTTACCAATAACTTTCTTATTCGAATTATCTTGAAATCCACTACATGCTGGATAATCTGATAAATCGAACAGACTTTTATTATTGTAAATATCCTCATAAACATCTTCACATTTTATATTATAAACTAGCGAGTCCGTATCAGTAAATAGCAACTCCGAATCTGGCCATTGCTTTTTGGTAAAATTGTAGTGAAAATTATACATCAGCCACTTCGATATATCAAGTACAGCTGCACCAACATAAATCGGTTTATTTAACTTTAAATTTGTCTTTGGTCGTTGTATTGCAACAAGATTTTCATTAAATATTTTCATACTAACAAAACCATCATCGTTAACTAATTTATTTCTGCGACTAATATCATTGACAATTTCTATAGAAACCCTCCTTCGAATGTTTTCCATCGTCTTACCGAACACCGAGTTGTTCATTAACTTGAAAAAGTTTTTCTCAAAGTTGGTTTTAGCCACAGCACGACGTTTCGTATTTAGATCAATATAAGTTGCCATTCACTTCGACTGATTAAACTTTAGCACGCGGTGGACTTTTCTCAGAATTAGTCCAGCATGTACTGCTTGCTTTAAATTTTTGTAATGCATAACATAATTTCTTTTATCTAACAAATTTGGAACTAGCTTATTAACAATCGAATTTTTTGATGTCGTCGTTGCTCGTTGTTCAGGCGATAATAAACTATAATTAATCATCATTGACTCTGCACAAAACGGGTAGTCGTTATGTAGATCGTGTAGCGAACTAGGATAATCTATATCAACTTCAACAAAATATAAGATATCTGAAAAATCTATATTAATTTTTCTAGGTAAATCTTTTCAGTTTCTTTAAGAAATTGATCTGGAGTTATCCAATGAAATCCACCGTGTGGCATTGGCTCTGACATGGCCCAGCCATACAAATTCACACAATCTAGATAAATAATGTAACTCGACGGGAGATTTTTATCGTAATTTTTCAGATATTTGTTATTAGCGGCTGCATATTTCTTTGTTATGACGCTAATTCCGCCTCTGATACCTTTTTCAATAAAGTTAAACATATCCACATCTGTCAGGAGATCTAGTTCTATTTTGCTTGTTTTTAGTAGAGCGTCCCAAGACAACCCGGGAGCAGAATAATACCAACAGGGATCTAATCCATAATTTATATGACTAACCTGACGAAAACTCTCAAAAACATCTGCTAGCAATAATACATCTGTTTTCAAATATAGATCGTGATAATCACCAAATGTTTTTCAACCAAATTTATTCCAGATATCTTGTGCATATTTATATTCGTCATCTGTGATCTTTTCGTTTTTGAGCTGCGAGTAAAATTTATCTTTGTCAGGCAGAGAAGTTTCATTAAATCTGCTCCAGTCGCCGAGGTACTCGTACGGAAAGATACCTTTTTTTGTCAAATCGATATAATTTTCACCGAAGCAACTTTTTAGGTTAGCGAAATTACTGCAATCTTTTACTAGCTCATCTAATGATGCTGCCACAAATTACAGGCTGTCAATAAAGCGTAATTTGCCGAGCGTGACTGACATATACTTTTCAAAATTATTTGGAATACATTTTATTACGTTATTTAGTTTTAGTTTAGCTTTAATATTTTCATCACCAAAAGCTTCTACAATGATATGACTGTCATAGCCGCGAAAGTTACGTAAAACTACAGGAATAAAATCTGGAGCATGAAATTTTAAATTGCAACTGTTATGAGCTGCTCCGCGATATTGGCCGATCAAATGACAATGATCTCGCACCTTGGAATCGTCCAGTAACTTTTCACAAATATGACAATCAACAGCTTTATCGAAATCGAGTTGTTGTTTAGACGTTATTTTCATCGGAGCTGTTTTAAGTAATCTGTTAGAAATTTTATTAACTTCGTCTATTAAATTTTTTAGTAACCACACGGCTGGATTTTCACCTCTATATAACTTTATCGGAGATGAAAATTTATCGCTGGCGCAACAAACTACTTTATAAGCTACTCCACAAGGAATATGCTGTTGTATTTTTCTAGTACTGGATTTATTTAGATTATTTTCAGCTCCAGCCACGGGAACGAGTAGACACTCGAAATCAGCGTAAATAACAAAAGGAATATTTAGTTTATGATCATAGTTTTTAAATTTTAATATTTTTTCTTTTTCGCTAGGCATAGTTATTCTTTGAACATTAACGCAGTATTTGAGATGCTCCTGCAGTCTTCCGTCGCTAGAAAAACCGTGCAAACATCTATAGCAGAAATATTTTTTATTTTTATTTTTACTGTACTGTCTGCCAACTAATCCGTTAAAGTTTTTTATCCAGCTTTAATGTCCCTGATAAAATAATAAATTTATTGTCAACTGTGTAGCATTTTCTGAGATATATCTCGGGTAAACATTTTCTTACTCATCTAGTCCAAAAACATTTACTGAAATATTGGTTTGTTTTTCAAACTTTGGTATATGATTTTCTGCTACTGGAAAAGTTATTCCTGAAAAATTTAGTTCGTCCTCGTGTGGAAAATACTTGTTAACGCGATCAGCATTTTGTTCTTTTGGAAACATCGCAGAAAGAATAGACCACTGAAAACATTTGTCATCATTGTGTCTTACATTTATACAGCATTTTTTGTTTTTAATTTTTTGAGGGAGATCGACGTAGCCAGTGCTATTAGCGCCGCTGCCGCGAAGTACGTTATATTTTGCTGTGTGAAATAAAACTTCTTTTGTCATTTCAAATTTCCAACCTGATCCTGACAAAGTAAATTCTTCTAATTTTTTGTTTATTTCTTGATGTATTTCATCGGCGACCAGTTAATATTTTTCTCGATTTTGCTGTTAAATATGGTTCTGAAATTTCGCTGTCAAAACTTTTTGTTTCAAAAAGTACATCCTCGACTGCATGTAACTTTGATAAAATCATATGATATTGGACTATAAGTTTGATACTTTTATGAGCCGCAAGTTCTCCTGATATGACAGATTGTAAAAGATGAAATAAATTTGTAGAGCTAAAATTTGCTAAGATATTTTGATCATCAAGTTTGTAACTATTGTCATAACCTGAAAAGGCTGAAGCAATTGTTTCTGATTTGATAATGCTCTTTTTAGCAATATCTCGCAATTTTAACATTATATATATATATATATAGTAATATTTTATATTTAATTGAATTTTTTCTAATTAGAGATATGAAAAACCTTATAGTATAATGACAGAAATTTTGAGATATCTGCCACTGACAGCGGAAGAGCAAGAAACTTATCATGTTCACCATAAATACAACCTATATGCTGCAAATGCACTTGGTTCTGTTATCAACATAGCATCTAAAAAGGCTATTGGCATTCCAACGCCAGCTGGCATGTTAATTTCAGTAAAAGGCGATAATGCAGAAAGAATTGAAATGTTTAGAAAAGATTTTATTTATACTTTGTTTTGCGGCGATATTCCAGAAGGACAACGAGTATATAGAGCAAATGGCACAGTTGCTGATGATAATATTGAAAATTTAGGATTAGAAAATGAATTTCAACCTCATCCAAGATTTGATCTATACGAGGCAAATGATAAGGGAATTATTCGACATAAAAAAAACTAAAACAGTTGTTGGAAATTTAGATAAAGATGGATATTTACTTATAAGAGTTAGAGGAATTAAAACAGATTTTATTGGTTATAAAGCTCATCGTTTTGTTTATGAAAGTTTTAACGGAATAATGCCTGATAGTTTAGTTATCGACCATATTAATCAAATTAAAACAGATAATCGTTTGGAAAATTTAGATGTGGTTACGCCAAAAGAAAACACAAAACGTGGAATTGGTGGTGGTAATAATTTTAAAAATCCAGCTAGATCAGTTGTTTCAGTAAATATTGAAACTGGAAAAGAAATAAAATTTAAATCAATGACAGCTTTAGGTGTAAATAATAAGTAACAATTTCATTATTAAAATCTAACTGTCTTCCAGACTGATCTGTCAACTGCATATTTACTTCTGTTGTTTGATTTTCAACGTTTAACGGGTAATAAATAATATGACGCGGAATAATTTGCATAAGATAACCAGGTGGAACGTCTGGTGAAAACTGTATATCGTTTGACCTTTGCTGCCTTTAGCTGAATAAGAACCAGATGCGATAGAGCAATTTATCAGTATTATGTTTACTTCACTTATATTTACCGGATATATACCGTCAAAAGTTATAGGATCACTAAGAGAATAATATTCTATATGATAAAATCCTATTAGTGGCGCGATACTTGTTGGCGATGAAAGACTGAATATTATATCTTTTAATATCATTCTGGCGCGTAACGTATTATAATTTGGTGTAAGTTCAAAACTATCAGCGATTATACCATTTTTTGATATTAATTCTTTTATTGTTTTATTTAAATCAGTTATGTTGTAGGCTCCTTGTGGAATTTTAATTGATATCCATTTAAAATGTATTGGAGAATGTGGATCAGTACTAACAATTGTAAATTCATCATTTACTCCAGTTTTTACATTAGCTATAGCGTGCCAACAAGTACAGGAAATTAGTCCAATTTCATATCGTTTATCACGATCTAGTTCTATTGGCGGAATATATTTTACTGAAAAATTTGCGCTATCTTTATCAGATTGACTAGAGTCTAGTAATAATGTTGCTGACATTTATTATTATATTTTTATAAAATTAAGTCGCCGCAATTAAGTCGCCTTGATCTGATATCAAATCAAGGTGTAAAGTTTCGTATTCGTCAGATGTTAATAAATTTTCCGATCTCAAATTATCAAGTATGTCAATAATTTCATTGTCAATTTCAGCACCAACATTTACAGCTTCTTTTGATGATATCAATAGCATTAATCTGCCAATCATTTCAGTAACTGATGAAAATATTCTAACTCCAGTTCCTTTTTTTTCTATACGATTTTTATCGGATAATTCAAATTTTCTTTTAAAATTCCACCTCTTACCAAAAGGTTTTGTTCTACTTTTTTGTGCTGTTTTTCCAACCGTTAAAGCAATAATACCATATCTGATTTTATTGCGAAGTGGAATCATATTTACCTCTTCTGTAACTGTGTTTAACTCATTTTTGGCAGTAACACCGTCACTCATTATTACATTTAATTTCTCAATTAATGTGTTAAATTCTTCATCACTCCATTTATCTATATTATCAAGATCTTTTATATTTTCTTTTTCTAAAAATTCATTATGTTCATCATTTGTTATCTTATTATTTGCTTGTTTTATATACCATCGTCTTTGCTCTCCAACTTCCATAAACTTTACCGTTAACTGGCCAACTCTTTCTTGCTCTTTTTCAATATCTTTTAATCTTTCTGATACATTTGTTAAAATATTTTTAATCTCCGTTGTGGTTAAACCTGCCAGTCTTTGTTCAAATTCTAGTGGATTATTTATTAGCCGATCTAATTCAGTTTGTCTTGCAACCGGATCAGCAATATTTGCTACAAGTGCCTCAGCTAATCTTTTTCTCTCCGCATCAGATCTCTCAATAATTCTTCCAGCAGCTGCTTCTTGTTGTTCTTTAACTAGTCCAAGTAAACCTTTTTCCTGTAGTCGCGTAAGTTCTTCTGATAATTTATCAGTTTCAGGTTGTTTTCCAAGTAAAGCCTCAGTAACTGGTTTGAGAGCGGCGGCTGTTGTTTCTGCTGCAACTACTTGGCCACGTCGTGCTTGCTTTACTAGCTGTTTAAATTTTGCCTGAGATTGCGCAAGTTTTTTTTTAGATCTTCTATATGTTTTCTGTACTTTGTTTGTCTTTCCATTAATTATATACTATTTTGTATAAAAATTACTGTAGATATTTTTCAATACAACATCGAAACATTTCACTCGTATCATTTGTTAATTTATCAAATTAAAAAAAAGTCATATTTATTTGCCGTTGCTTGATGATGTAGTTCAATAAATTTATCTTTTGTTACATCACCACATTGCTCGTTCGCAATATTTCTAACGTCAACATTGTCAAGTCCTGGAAATAATATAAAACAACCAGTATTTCGCCTAATAAATCTGTCAACATTATAAAAACCCTGAGCGAGATAAATAGAATTACATTTCTTATTTCGCGACAGTGAAAAATACGATATGATTTTATTCATTTCTTCATTATTTAGCGGAATATCATCAAAAACAACTATCTTGTGTTCGGATGAATCAAGTTGATTAACTGGAATAAGTTCTTCTGGTTGTTTGATAATAAAAAAATCTTCGCCAGCTTCAAGATCATCACGAAGTTTGTCATTATAATTGTTAAGTAGCTCGTACTTATCCTGTTGCGGGTTAATCGTGTAAATATAAACGCGATCGTAGTTAAAATTATCTCCGAGGATTAAGTTCATAAGTAAGTTTGTTTTTCCCGATCCGGTTCTCCCAACGATAAGATAATGACAATCTGGAAGTTCATTGTTATGTTTATGTTTCACCAAACGTTCTGTATCAAAATTTAATATCGATGATTTTGCCATTACTATTATATAATTTTATGCTATATAATTTTTGTCAAACGATGAATAAATAATGAGTTTTTATTCAAAATTTGGAACATTAGTAGGAGATTCAATAGCTGAAAGTACAACAGACGATAAGGTTGATTTATCAGGCAATCTAAAAAATCCGGCGACACAATGACGGGAAACTTGTTTATGTCAAATCAACGAGTATTAGAGTTAGAAACAGATTATCCACCAATAAATGTTGTTAATACACAAGCTGTTAGTTATGCACAACTTAAATTAGTCGACAATAATAAACTAGATAAATCTGGTGGAACTTTAAGCGGTAACTTAGATATGTCAGGGAAAAAAAATATAAATTTAGAGACCAGGTATCCACCAGCAAACTTAAATCAAACTCAAGCGGTAAGTTATTTGCAGTTAAAGTATGTTGATGATAACAAACTTGATAAAATAGGTGGGACAGTTACAGGTAATATTATAATGTCAGGAAAAAAATTACATACCTTGGAGACCCAGCTGCAGAATCAGACGCAGCAACAAAAAATACGTCGATGATCAAGAATCTAAGTATGTGTTAGTGCGTGGTGGTATAATGCGCGCATTCCTCAACATGAACAATAATGGTATTAATAATCTTAGAACACCAGAAACAGATTTTGACGCAGCAACAAAGAAATATGTAGACGATAGCGACATTAAGATCGCTAGTCATCACGTAACGGCAATAAAAATAGTTAATGAAGGAATTAACGCATTTAGAACTGATTTTTCCAATCACGTACAAACGTTCCTGAATTTTCGTACAAATATAAACAAATCTATTAATGAATTTTTTGGAAGTCCAGCGGTTGTAGATATTAAACTCGCTGACATTAACATAAAACTAAACGATATTATTAACGGAATTCCTAATATCATCGAAAAAACAAATTTAGTAACAGAGTTACTTACTAAAATTCCTCACAAGCAGATCTTCAACGTAGTATACACAGTAGCATCAGGATTAGGAGTATGGACACTGCAAGATAACACTCTCAAACATACCGCAGAAGTCACTGATATATATAGGCTGTCCATATTTAGCATTGCAAAATTCAGTATATTTACTACATTTCCATGGCGTCATTCAATCGATACTTTTTCTGGAGTTGTATCTATTATAATAAATAAAGATGCTGAAGAAACATTTCTACTGGAAGCATCTGATAAAAAT
>JAECUM010012373.1:0-36070 GCA_016617855.1 Megalonaias nervosa | reverse complement strand
TGAGTTAAGCTACATTTTCCAAGGTTTCGTTATTATGCTCTTCAGGATAAGTCTTAATGTCACTAGGGACACTGTTCTTAAACTCTTCAAGTAATACAAGTTATTTGAGATTTTCATAATCATGTTCAACTTTCCTGGCTAAGCACCATCTCTCAAATAACTGCTCTTTTTCTCTTGCATATTCGACATAAGTTTGTCCAGCTTCTTTTTTATAGTTCCTGAATGTTTGCCGATAAGCCTCAGGAATTAACTCATAACCCTTTAAGATGCATTCCTTAACCAAGTCATAGTCAGAACTTTGCTGTACTGACAGGGATGCAAAGATATTTCGGGCTTTGCCATAAAGTACACACTGCAATAATTGAGTCCAATGCTCCCTTGGCCATTTCAAATTTTCAGCAACGTTTTCAAAATAAATAAAATATTTGTCTACTTCTTTTTCGCTAAAAGGGGTACTAGCCTAAAATTCTTTGTAATGTCAAAGCTTGAATTTGTATGTGAAGTGGAAATGTGCTTTTCACTTGCCAGCTCCATTTCTTTTATTCTAAATTGATATTCCCTCTCTTTCTATCTTCCTTGTCTAATTGCATTTTTTTTTTCTTCTTTTTGTAAATGCATTTGTTCTTTTGTAACTGCATTTGTTCTTTTTCTTTCTGAAGTTCAAGTTTCCTTAACTCTAATTCCATCTTGTATTTTAATTTCAATTCCTTTACTTTTATGTCTGAGTCTGATATAGACTTACTGATCAAACCGAAAACACTTTTATCGAAAACATTCTTTTCTACCAAATACTGGATCAAAATGTTTTTATTTCTTGCTTTGTTAAGGCCTCAGAAACGTTATATTTTCTAGCAAGTTCAAGCAATTCATCTTTTTTCAAACAATCCAACTGCTCCTGAGTAGGACTAGAAAAAACGTCTCCTCTTCTGTTGACATTGTGAAAAAGCCTGCTGATTTCACTAAAGATTTCAAACAAAATGTGAAATAGTACTTGAGATTTAAAATATTCTGAAAACTAGGGGAAATTAACTTTCAAAAAACAATTTTCTGAACTTTTTTAGCCCAAATTCATATACCCCAAGGAGGAGAACCCCAATTTTATTTGTTACGTGTCTTGGCTCGTACAAAGTAACAAAGAAAAGAGTGAAGCCAACAGGCTTTGTAAAATTTAACAAAATAATTTATTCCCTAGAAAACAAGGTAAAAACATGAAAAAGGACTTACGGTTTGTGAATCTAATTCAAAATTAATCCTAGAATTTAGAAATATAAGTCCTATCACTAAAAAGTTCTAAATGAATCAAAGTTCGAATCCCGATGAAGTTCCAAGATGGAAGGCGATGACGTCTTCTATATGCTGTTTTTTGTGCTGTTGTATCAACAGTTCCTTGGTGAATTTTATGAATCAAGAATAATATTCCTGCTTTAGAATTCCGAATAATTTCCAATAAATGTCTTTGTCCAAGAATTTTGAAGAACACAATAATTTTCCAGAGTGAATAAATTATTTTAAATAAGAAATTTAACTCAAACTGGTCACAACAGAAAATACCTTTGAGCTCCGAAGGTATTAATTTACGACTGACTATTTCACTATAAATCTTCAGTTTTAGCCCCAGCTAAAACGCAATTCAGACCCACGTGATGGGGTCACGTCATCACTTAGTCCGAGCGGCGCAAAAAAACCTAAAAGTCAATTATCACGTACTCTAGTACAGGCTTAGCTAAAAATCAATGATTCCCACACTGGAAATGATTTTTTTTTTTTTTTTTAAAAAAAGTTGTTTACTCAAACTAACACGCATGCCAAGTATGACTTGAATTACGACCAATGATTTTCACTCTGTGTTTACCAATTCTTAATCAAGGTCAAGAACTAGGTCAGCTAAAAATTACAATTTAGTAACACTTGTTATTTACTAGAACTGAACTGAATTTTCCGGAAAAATATCAAATCCAGTGAATAAAGTTATCATTACAATAACATGTATTGAAATAAAAATAATATAAAAAATTTAAAACTACCACACAAGTAATTAAATTACATATACGTAACAAAGGGTGGTGGTAAGGCCTGATTCAGGGGAAATGCTTCACATATTCTATCTCCATAACACTTTATGCGACCTCTCTGGTATTGATTCTATAAGATAAACAAGATATATTGCCCGTTTTAAATACCTTCTCCTCTAGAGGATGCCAGCCGGACTAACGGATAGACGGACAATCCAAATACCAAGTTTCGCATTTTGTGTCATTGATCACAAGCGAGATGAAGATAACAACAAAATGAAACAAATTCCAATAAAAGTACAAAATTTATTCAAGGGTTTTTGTCTCACAATTTCAGCACAGTCTCTTCAAAGAAAAAAGACAAATATGGTGTATGATAGTATTCCATGCAAATTGTTATGTATATTTAATTTATATTTTGTGCTTAATTTTCGACAATGGTTGTAAGTTGTAAACATCTTTACATAGCTAACTTTAGTCCATGGTTGTAAGTTGCAAGTAACATGTTTACGTGGCAAGAGTTCAACATCAGTCTTGTTTACAGTTAGACTAAGTCTATCCGTCGGAAATCTTCACATTCTATTACGTTATAAGTCAAGTGTAAATGTGTTTTAATATGGATTTGATAAATAATTCATTCCTGTTTTAAGATCAGTCTGTAGGAATCCTTTACAGTTGTGATTTGATTGAAGGGAAATTATTTATTTAGAATTATTAAAGCGCTCATTCACCTTTTGGATTTATGCACACTACTTTGGGACTATTGTGGATTTATTCAAAGACATTCTAGACTGCATCATTGTGTTACATCAGGGTATTCAAGACTATCTGAATTAATTCGGAACAGTAAATATCTTTGGACTTATGATAGGACATTTAGGATTATTTGGGATTTAATTAACAATACTGTAACTGTCTTTTGAATTTTCTTTCTTTATTGTTGGAAAATAAATAAATTTTTAATTTTATTTAAATTGTTGGGTTAACTTTTTTCTGTTACATATTTTAAGACCTAGAGCCGAACAAAGTATGCCCATGATACAGACTTTACAACAGCACAGTCAGGGCGTTGTACATGTACAATGGATAAATTTCAGTATTGATTGAAATAGGTACTCAGTTGAAGACCTCCCACAGAATAAGAATTCTGACATTATATTAAGTGGAATCTGGCATGAATGAGAAACAGAGGTGAATATGAATCATAAAGGAATTTGCTAGTGCTGATTTTTATGCATTGCATTTAAAAGGAATCGCTTGTGAGAGAAAGATGCTTGTAAATAAAAGTGGAAAAATCACAGAAAGGACGGTGCGTATTAGACGCTCGGCTTATATCTGAAACGTTGCTTTCTATCAGCTACATTACAGACAAATACCTATACAGAGATCCCACTATGTAAAGCATGTCCAAATCTTGAAAATACAGTGATACAGAATACATCTTGGTCATACTAGAGAAGTGTTAATGGAATACGAATGCCGCAACACACTGCCTAATTTGACCTTAGCACAAAATATAACCAATGTGTAACGAGCAGATGGCTGGAAGGACAACTTCTCATATGATACCTCTGGTTGTATTTTTAGCTGCTGAGCATAAATAGATAACATTTTCCATACATTTTGAAAATCTGGGTCCTGTAAAATTTAACCAATGACTGTATTTGATATATCACAATTTACTCACGAGGGATATCAAAACAGAATTAAAAATTGCACGAGATACGCAATATATGCCACACATCTGATAAAATGTAAGTTCCGAAACTAAAATAATAACACATTAAATTAAATGAAGAAAACTCATTTTCAGACTTGGACAATATTTTGTGTTATAGGCATATGCTATCTAGTCTTATAATGTATCACAAAAGAAAACTCGTGAAATCTGAACTATTTACGGAAAAAAAGTCTTCTCTTTTGATGAATACTCAAGAAAACACTTTACAAAAGTAAGGGCAGGGAGAAAAAGAATAACGATACGCCATGGACAAAGACGATTTAGTAATGGCATTGTTTGACATTATTCTCACGAACAGAAGAGATGTACATGGCGTGCTCTCATTCTGACTTACAGAAGTGAATGGAAAATTGAATGAGAAGCAAATGACTAATTTATATTCCTTTCCAATTAGCTTTTTCTTGACTAAAGTATACATATGATAACACTTCAATATTGAAAATACTCGGATCTTAGCAAATAATCACTTGAATAATTTCCAGGAAGAAAAATCGTGACAAATGTTTACTCAGATTGTCGCCGCTGAAGTGGCCATTTTGTTGCATTTGTTGGAATAGATCGATCCAGAATTGTATGCATTGTTTCAAGAGGACATTCTATCAGAATTCAACACGCTGATTTACCCTACTAGCTCCACAGACAAATCCAGTATCATCAGCACGATCGTCTTGATGGCTTCTAATGTCAAAGGCTGCTTGGATTTTTGTTTAAGACGTTATTCTCCACTCCCATGTCAATGTGAACTATTCGAGGGCAACATTTTTGATACTTAACCACTCCTATGAAAGAATGGGCAAAACACTACGTGCCGTTTCTCTATCGATTTGAGGATTATATGCTAAAAGTTATATATATACTAGAACTTTTAGCATATAATCCTCAAATCGTAATTAGCAGATGCACATAGCAAATAAAATTGAAGAATTTTCGACTCTATATACGAAAAATAAGACAAATCTCGTTCAGCTGCCGCAATTCTTCACGAAGAGATAAGTCTGGATGTTTGCATGAATACAGATGGATGGAATCTATATGTTGGGTCTTGTTGTAGATCGTGAATGTATGAGTTTTCTAATGGTGTAATTTCTATTTCAAGGTTTTAATCCAGACCAAATTCCTTTACTCTCTCATTCCACATTTCTGCGCTGTTTGTCCATTATGCATGAGAGGGGAGGGGAGAACAGAAAACAGAAAGGATTGTGATGAAAATGTGTACCATATTAAATTCATTTAGAAAACGGGGATTATTAATACTTTTCATCGTTATTTTCATACGTCACTAGTGACTAATGTGAGGAAATTGATCATTGATCTAGAATCAACTAATGTTTATATATGCGTATTAATGTGCCATGGGCGGATCACAATTTGATATACTAATAGTATTGATATATCAAATTGCTTTATACCAACACTTTAAATGCATGTTATTTTTTAATGTATGTGGTATATATATATATATATATATATATATATATATATATATATATATATATATATATATATATATATATATATACACACACATTTTTAGTGACCAAATTTACTTTTGATACAATCAAAGTTTATCTGTTGTTTGTTTACCTGTGCTGCTATATCCCTATATTTCGTTTTGATTTTTCCTCTAGTTAAACTGATTGATTGTTGTTTCTGACTACGTGTTTTTTCTCGTTGAACTTAATGAAAACTCTGTATTACGACTGAAAACATTAATGGAACAACTATAAACTTATAATGTAGTTTTAAGTTGGTATTTTGCAGCTGGTACATTTGTTTGGTACATATTTTTATACACTTTATAAAGCTTCCATTTTTCCGAAACTTCGTATCAAAACAATATGTAGATTGATCTTCACGTGTTGGTAGCATATTCTAGTTTACACGGTGCTATTGTCTCCAACGAAACCTATCGTAATATCCGTTATTCAAAGCCAGTTGAAAATAGAAAATAGCAGAATTCCTGTTCAAACCCACTCTTAAAATGACGTAATGAGACTGGCGATAAATAATCAAGGGATAAAGACATATTTCTTACAAGTGTTGCGCTAATTTTTCACCCGTGACTACCAGCGACATGATTTCCTCGTTTGTCATGAATTGCCTTCAGGGTCGGGGAAACTCTTATGAATAAGGTTACTTTATGACCTTTTTTTTATTTTCTTCTTTAGAGGCCAATTTCTCTTATGTGCCTGTCTCTATTTCCTTACAATCATTTTCCCTCAAGATCATGGTCTTATGTACCTATGTATTACTACGCCACTGTTTTTTACCCTTGTCACACGTCCGTCTCGGGCGACAAATCTGACAGTCTTGTATGCATACATTATTATGTACTTTTCAACCAAAAATAAGAGTGTAGTGTCTTAAGACAACAAAAGGATCAATACTGTTTGAGTTATTTTTCCTTCTTTTATTAGTGGATACGTCCTTTGAAATGTCAGAAATTTATTTTCCCACCCATCAGTAGTTAGTTTCGTTGACTAATACGGCATGGGTCGGCTGCCCATAATTGCCCATTTCCCCATATTATCGAACTGTTGGTTGCTTATAATATTTACAATACCATAATGTGGATTGTTTTCAAAATATGAGGACAGAATTGGAAATAATTATGTTTTGCTGCTCGTATAGTTTCTGTATAAAGTCTATATAAACATGAACAATTTATCTGGCATTCTAGGTTTGGTCTTAAAATGGTGCCCATTCTCTGTTTTGTTGATGGGTAACTTTTAGGAACCAAGAAGACGAACATTTTGTTCAATGACTTTTCACCTTAGTCTTCTAATATCAGCAAATTGTCGTCAAATTACAGTTACATCATAAACTAAATACGAGAACCCCAGGTTACAAGCAGTGTGTAAAAATGAATGCATCCCTTCCCTGTTTCATGCATTCGGCAAGCTTCGCAACTCTTTCTTTTAAATATTAGTTTCTTACTTGGTTGTGGTGGGGAGTTAAAGGGCACTTTTAAAGCAAGCCAAGGATATGGATGTTAAGTCGCCTTCCCAAGAATACAACAAGGCAGCCCACCCGAGCATTGAACACACGAGTCCTGGATTACGAGTCCGACGTTCTTCCTAATAAGCCATCGTACATCCATTTTACAGACTGAAACCAGACTATATATTAAATTAAGACGAATAAAAAGTTCCACATAAATTCTCAGGATTTCAGGAATTTCTATCTCTAACCCAGTAGAATAACAAAATGTCATTTCGACAACATAAGTTTTTCACTAACTGAAAGGTACTGGTCCAGCGTGAGGACTGGTCTTTAAGAAGGAGGGGAAATATTCCATCAAAATGTAACGAACGTGACTTAGTCTTTTTTTTATATAATTAATTACACATCCATAATAAAGGCTGGAGACAGTGTGATAATGGTATTTTGCATAATTAATGCCCTCACCGTACTTGGGGATCAGTGGCGTAGCGAGGGTACTTAGCGCCCGGGGACAAAAGATAAACTTGGCGCCCCCTTACTTAGTGCCCGGGGACAAAACATAAACTTGGCGCCCACTTCGAGTGCATCTGAGATAACGAATAGTTGTATTTTCCTCATTTTGGCGCCTGTCCCTCCCCCCCCCCCCGCCCTCCCCAAGCTACGCCACTGTTGAGGATGTATAATGAGCCCTGATGTCCTGCATGTCGGTGGAGGCGACAAATGGATGTAGGAGTCACTGTGACTCAGTGGTTGGCGTTCTGAACTCGTGACCGAAAGGGTACAGCCTACCATTGGTTCTGCCAAGAGTCGGCTGAAGTATTGTGTTACAGGTCATTGTACTTGATTCTGATTGTTTCAGCACTAAGTTCTCTATTTATGATGGTGTGCAGTGAAACGCCAGGACAGATGGCATAATGCTATGTATTATGATGGAGCTGACACAGTCATATGTTTGTGAATCACCATCGCGTATCCTTCCATATACGATAAAACTTAAACAATTAAAATATAAACAAATTTAATAACGCAGTATAATATTTTTCAAACCAATATATCTTTATTCCTATTTTAAAAGATTAAAGAAAGAATCAATATTTACTTGCTCATTCTAATATTTTTATTCCCTAATATTCACGTAGCCATACACTAACGCACTACATTTACAATTTGGAAAATGAATAGTGCAGTATGCTGTTTTTCACCTTAACACTGAACTAGCGCAGTCACATTTTTGTGTATCACCATCTCGTATCATAATACAAGAACAGTACAGTTAAGGTTAAAATTTACCAGCGCTGGTAATACGCAACTCCCAAACAAAAATCAATCTTTACATGCGTAGGATAATATTTTTTCATTTCACTAACACACGCTTGTCCCCCCCCCCTTCAAGAGCTTTCAAATTAAAATTACCAACGCAATATAATACTTTTTCATACTATCACACCCGTAAAGTTATACAAAAATGCTACAATAAAATGTCAATGATTACTAGAGCAATCTGACTGAAACATTTAGAGACGCGAACACAAAACAATATTACATTTTCATACATTATAAATATCGGCCCAGAAAGGTACGTTGTGTTGAATTCAACAGCAAAAGAAGGCTGGTATGGATAGATAATGAGCTATCTGTTTATAGGTTTTGGGCAGGGTAAACGTGTAGTCAAAACTATTTCTTTTCAAGAATAACATTCGAGAGCATAAAATGTTTAGGTGTTAATCTCTAATATTAATAAGATATACTCTAATACTGTGTAATTAAGAGATTATTTTGTTAATGATATAACATTTAGAAATGCAAAACCAATCGTAATACCAAGATCGTTCAAATGGTATTGTATAACGTAGGAATAAAGTACGACTTAAAATTTACAATGTCCGTAAACAACGATGCAATAAATACAAAAAATGTAGAACAAAGCTAGATTTAAAGCTGCGAAAGGTCACTTAGAAGATAAAATTGTTGCATTTGATTTAACCCTAGGAAATGCAAATGTTCAAATAAATCTTGAATCGTTCAAAAGTTAAAAAGGATAGAACGACTGAAGAATTGTCGCAAGTTGATGAAAATTAACGTATCTCGTTTAGACTGTCGTCCTGTTGGCTTGTTCATGACACTTAAAGGAAATCTGTCAAATACAGTATTATCTTTGTTGTTTTTTTAATGGACGGAAACAAAATCAAACAGTGTTTAGGACATCGTTGCTACTATTTTGAATATCCAGTTGCTTATATTAATCAACTAAGGGAAACATTTACACACAAGAAAAGAAAAATAAAACATTGAATTGAAACAAGGGTTAAATAACTATCTTTATTATATGCTCATTTTGTTTTCTTCTCTGTGCAGTATTTTACGATATTGCACTCGCGTGTAGCTACATATTGAACTCACGTGTGCCCAACAGTGTATTAGGAACTATTTTGTAAACAAATCATGTAAACTCTCGTAGTAGACGCTTTACGTTTTGGTTGATTAAATTTGTTTCTGAATGAACTAAAGGAGATGTTTCGTGGACTGCCGCATACCAGCTGCTTTGGCACATTCCGCGTTAACTTTTTTGATACAATGTTTCGGATTTAGGCTAGCTATAGACGCCAGACAGGGTCCTTACAAATAACATGCAAGTGAGAAGGCATAAATTGTCTTCTTTGGCTGGTAATAAGAATGGCAAAAAATATACTTACAGTTTTACATCCTGAATTTCCTCAAAATGTACTTTCTTAGTTCTGCAAATCCGAATTACATGAGCCATGTCATGGGTTCTCAAGCTTGATTACACATTTCGAAATTGTACTGTAATTTCGACTATATTCCAAGTGCAATTACATCCTCCTTACTGCACTCAAAATGAAATAAACATTAAATTCCATAGCGTCTTTTCAATAATTGCAATTGAAAGACTTCATATTTTTCCCACATTAAGATTTCAAACATTCAATGACGGAACAGAAATACACTTGCAGATGTCAACACGCTTCTCCCTCGCTGCTTCAATCCGACGTATTTCATGTAGAATTGGCACAGACGCTTCTGAAATCCGATGTACTTCATATAGATAAATCAAGTCCATTATCACGAAATTTCGTCGAATCGACAAAAATACCAAAATCTATCAATTCCAGATAAAATGGAAAAGTTGTTGCAATGCGCATTCATTCAAAATATGACTCCAGATTTCAATTTTAAGTAGACCAAAACGCCATTTTCTTCCGAAAGTTATGTCTAGCGCGCGACTAAGTTCAAATTGATCTGGGTGGAGTTATATATAATAATGTTGTTGTGTAATGACGAATCTGCGCTTGTGTATTTAGTTTTGAATACAGCATAAATTCAGTTACTTTTTTTCTTGTAGTGTATTTTTGTTTATATAATTAAGCCTTAGAAAGAATAAGAAAATGAGCATATAATAAAAAGGTTACTGCATTTGTATGGGAAAATATGAACTCGTTTTGTCGGATGGAAATATTGCACTCCCAAGGTCGTGCAGTATATCCATCCGAAAAACTCGTTCATATTTCCCCATACAAATGCAGAAACCTATAAATGTTGACCTTATGCAAGAAAGACTTCCCCATATAACAGTTTAAATCAGCTTCATGCATGACCAGTGGTTTCTCTGATATTTTTCTTCTTCAAAATAGGATTGAGCGGAGAAAAATGAAAATAATAAAGAGGTGATGACATGAAAGCTGCTTTTAGAGAAATGTTCAAAGAACAGAAACCTGAATATATGGAGCCTTATGAAAGAAATAGTTTTACAACGGGGACATTAAGGATTTGATAGAAAAGGAATTCACATTGAATACTTTTCAACTCAGACAAAAGAGCACTCGCAGTGCAAAAATATGACATAATAGTTTGTTTTAAAAGTAATTTTACACATTAATGGTTTAGCATGTTGACAAAAAAGGGAGTAAAGCATATCTCCCAAGGACACTGAGGCAGCTTAGCCTGGCTTGTCTGGGTAGGTATCGAACCCCTGATTCTTGGACCATAACATCAGCGCTCTACTGAATGAAATACCAGCTCCCACGAGCGACTATAATGCAGAAGTATTTCACTGAAATTGAAACCGAAAAGCAGGTTAACATTTTAACCAAGGAAAAGAATAGTGCTAATAACAATATGCATGCCACCAACTGAAGCAAGTAAGTAAAGAAAAGAGATGAACAGTAAGGATCAATCTATTCGTTTACATAACAAATGATATGCTTGGAATAGATAAATTCAAAATACGTGAAGTTCAGTAACAAAACAAGTTTTTTTAAAAATGCTACTTTCCTAACTTAGCAGGGCAAACACTTATACCCGGGCAAATATTTGAAATAGTCTGGTCCTCTAACAAACTTGAGCACCTGAAGAGGAAGGATAAGGGCGACATGTTTTAGGACCGAAGCTGAAAACAATTAAAGTTTAAAAGATCTGAATGGTAACAAAACGTATGTACTTGAGAAATGAATAGGATAAGATGAATCACTGACAGCATTATAATATTACACTAAATGGATGAAACACATTATTTATATAGATGTATTAAGGTACATAAAAAGTCTAAGGTACATAAAAATTCTGAGGATTTAAAACATAGCGACTTTCTAGAATAGACCAGATATGGGAAAATAGTGCATAGGAACATGGGGGAATTATAATATTTATTACATATGAATCTGTATTGATCACAGAACCGGAGGGTGTTACGAAAACCCAACTAAGAGCATCACAGATAAGTGATGTGATGTGAAGTGATTATGATTTTTAACGTAGCTTTAACAATTTTTCAGTCATATCGCTACTATGTCTGCAGTGTGGCAGTTTATAGTGATGTCTAGCACTGGGACATCATGCCGCAGACATGTAGCATGATGTCCCACCCAGTCACATTATCCTCACACCAGGACGACCAGTCCTAACACTAACCTCTTAATGCTGAGCGCCAAGCGAGGCAGCTGTTAGTACCATTTTTGTAAGTCTTGGGTATGACTCGACCGGGGATCGAACCCACGACCTCCCGCATCCGAGGCGGATGCTCTAACCACTAGGCCACCGGAGCGGTCTCACAGATAAGTAACAACAAGCTTGCATTCAAAATGTGATAGGGTGATCACAATGTAAGCATTGTTCTAGCATGGCAATAAAGGACATTTCTGAATAAACGCAAAAAAGATAACATGAAGAGGAGGAAGCCGATTCAAACTATATCTCAGACAAGTTCTATAATAATAAGATACAGTGTATATATACTGTAATCTAGTCTGGGTGATTATTAACAAAATTAAAGGCAATCTTATTAATAAAAGCAATTGATGAATTTAAACGTCTTTCAAATTTCATTGCAATAAGGTATATAAACTACACTTTCAATTATTCAGTTCTCTAGTACAAACCTTCTGACGTTTTTATAAAATGTTCTTTTGCTAAAAATTACCCAACAAATTATCAAAAATCAATTTATTTGGAAAAATAGTGTATACCACAGGTGTGAAGAAAACTCCAGCACACCTTTCACAATGTAAAGACATACAGAGTTCGAACATGTTATGTTGTCTGGACTCTAAGAATGTTTACTGGACATGTCATGTAATTTATAATAAATTACACAAATAAATGGTGCAATCTAAGTTGCATATTGTGAACGAAGTCCAGTCGCGTAGAAACAACGTGTACCAGTGGCACAATCAATTTAAAATGTTTAAAATACAACATAAAAAACTAACAGAGGAAACATAGAAATGAAAGACAAAATGCCACAGCAAATAAGGAATGTGTAAAAGCAACGAGATTAAAATTGTACTACAGTGAAGAAAGATATCAACAAAGAATTAAATATGTGAATATGGAAATACAGTAAAATGAGGTTCGAAGTGTTTGCATAAGAAAAGCCAATTTAACAATCTTTTCTTTACTTAAGAAAGGACATAATATTAAACAAGCACAGAAACTGATCCGTGTCAGTTTAACCTCCATGCAAAGCTTTAAACGGTTTTGATAACTACGCTTTAAAATTTGATAGTGAATATTCTCTGAACAGATACAGAGTACAGTGTGGGATTGGTACAGTCAGTTAAATTGGAAGCGTGGCTGGTTAACAGATGCCTGTTCAATTTTTACTGGCATTTAGCACACAAACTTGCTCCGTGGTTAGTTAAATCTGTTTACAGGTTTCACGTTAATTTTGTATCAGGAAATTACTTACTTAGAGTGCATTACCTCTATCTGGTTAGGATATATACAATTCAACCAACATCCTTCATAAATCTGAAACAGTTTAGCATAATTTGAACATCGTATATAATAACTACATTTCATCACATCGTGTTTGGAAATACATTTAGCAAAAGAATTACAAGGTCATAGATAATTTTACAGATTTGTCTGAGTTTGAAAAGGAATTAGTAGATGTGTTAGGTGGTATTGGAATGTTAAATCACCATATAACTGTTTGATAGAGAAAGTTGATACAGATGAGGTAACTGGCTTCTTTCTACAAGAAAGAAACGGATTAAATGTTGACAGTATAGCAAAGATTTTAAAGTAAAGCATCAGAGCACGTATGATTTGTGTTTTAAGTGCACACGTTCAAATCAAAACATCTATTACGCAATATCAGATACTTGTTATGGTTAATTAATTTGCATTGTTTGTTAGCTATTTTTTATTTTTTTAATTTCATTATATGCTGTGGGTAACGTAAAATTTTATCTAGTAGCTGACCTTGCCGAAAATCAATGACAATTTTGTAAACAACTTTTTTTCTGAGTGAGGATTATTATCTCAAGCTGAGTCAAGGACACTGTATTTTTTATAGCTAGACTAGGTGATGATTGTCACATGATTTATTGTGATTTTGGTGATGGGCCTTCTAATTATAACTAAGATCCTTCAAGAACAATGTACTTTTAACCCTTCTCCATGGTCTGCTTTAACGTCTTAGTTTAAAATATAAATCTTGTTTATTTGAAAATTATCCATTGGTGCTTTGAGATCTTAGTAGAATCAATTGTATTATTGTTGTGTCCAGTAATTCATTTGGACTGGAATTTTATTTATTCAAATTATTTATTCACTATAAATACAAAGTGCTCTTCAAAAATTATATTCTTGGATATAGAGACTTGAAATGCTAGCGAAATTTCCAGTAAGGATATATTCTTGGATATTATTTTCTTTGATCCTATTAAAGACTGCTGGCACGTCACCTCTATACGGGCCACCAAACGCATATCAACACCTTTAGCGTTGGATTTAATGTGGATTTCCACTAATGTTTATTCAGAACGTTAATCATTAACACTTGTGTCTGTAATTCTATGATTATTAGTTCACAATACCGAAAGTTCTTTTTTACATTTTCACTTTGTATTCTAAGGAAATAAATTTATTTAATTTTACAATGCTTGTTGCTTCTCACTCTTTTCTATTACTTGTTTTAAGACCACGGAGTCGTAATATACTGTTAAAACGCCAATGAAGCTATTAATTTTATGTCACGACACAGATAAAAACATTATGGAAATGCTTCAAAATTATATAACAGATTCAAACGTGAAATTGAACTATGATGTTAGTTGTCACAATACATCTCTATTGCCGAGTGGCATGGTTGTGAAAATGGTTAGAATCGTTGGATAAAAAAAACAAAACATTTTTCAGACATTTAAACAATTGTTTTAACTTGGATTAAACCATACTACTAATAGAAAACTTTGACAGTACTACAAGGGATGGTAGAAGACAAACAGTATAAGAAAGTTAGTAATAAATTTACAAAGAAGATTATGATGCTTATAATGCGGTTCACTTTTCGGATGTTAGATCTTATAACGTCAGAAAGAACGAAATAAACAAAGAATCATTTACAATAATAATAAAGGTAGCAAAAGCTCATTTAGTTCACTCTCTGAAATAGTTTACGGACCTCTAATGCAACTACAATGGTTATCTTTCAAACAATGGTCTCACCTGCCGTGGCGAGATCCGCGAATTCTGCAAGATGTTTATTTCAAACCTCCTATCATAAATGTCAAAATAAGGAAATTAGCATGCTCAGCTAAAAGATAAAACCTACCAATGCAACTGTTTGAAAAAAAAACACCTTATCACAAAACCAAGATTTACAGGCAATTTTGTTTTTCTTTTTGCTAAGTCAAACAAATAATTTCAATATGTATTAAGCAAATTTTCATTGTCTCAATGGACTAATCATATCTGCGTCCTGAGGAAACACTGACGACACTTGGCCATCAGTCATCCACAAGAAAACATTTTGCATAAGTTGATATATACAGAGGAACTTTGATACTGTCATATTTATTGTAGCGCTTGTAGTGCCTATTACAGCTATTATTCCACACTTCTGTTTAAACTGCCGTTTCAGCCATTCACTTAATAATATTTTTGCTTTGACATTTTAGTTTTTTTCAACGTATTCTCTTAGAACACTCTACGCCTGTAACAGATGTCCAGCTAATCGTTCCCTTTGTTACATGATCACTTACCAATTGTTCTTACAATGAACATTTATTAAGATGTATTTCCTTGCTGTTGTCTCTTTAACCCTAACTCCATTTTTCATACATTGCAACATCAGATTTCACAGATCATATTTTTATTAACAACTTCTGTAGAATTTACATCAATCCTTAATTAGCCAATTATAGTCTCAGATTCTTATACCTGTTGGTCAAACAGTTAATATGTATCTTTTATTTGCATCTCAGTATCCTCTGAGACTTGATTTGGTTACCATTGTATAACAGTTGGGTTCAATGGGATATTTTTAGCCAATCTCTACAAAAAGATTCACCCATTGCCTTGTTTTGACCGACAAAATGTAACTAACAAGTTATTACTGGTTGGGCGTGCAAAAGTGATGGGTACTGCGAGGAAATAGTCAGAATGTTTCCATATTTACGGCTGTGACTTTAACTTTCTTGCTAGCTAAGAGTTACGTAAGCTTTATGACAGTTGACGGAAGGCTTTGCGTACCACAGCGGATGGCCGGTTTGTGTTTATTCAGTAATTAGACGGCTGAGTCGGCTAGTCACTTGAAAAGGGATTAAACTCTTTGTGCCGCTAGAAAGGCGTGATTTCTGCATTTACAGTTACCAGTGAAAGGGGGTTTGTGTGGCAAGCCGCGAACATCAAACGAGGCGTACCAGATAATCGGAATAAGAGACATTTAAAAACCTACCAGTAGAAAGAGCTAATGTCTCAGACAGACAAGGGGACAATGAAACATCTAGTCAGTATCTGGGTGAAATTAATCAGTGGTTTCTGACCTTGCAAAAGGAGCGGAGGATATAAGAATTATAAAAACGATTTCTAGGGAAAAGACCACTCCGAGCGAACGAGACACATAAACAAGGGAAAGAGGAATTGGACTGGGAAAGAAATAGAAAGCTTCTACAGGAAGCTGCCAGGGTGCACGTAGAGACGGCACTAAACGCTCAAGGAAGGAAGGAGGAAGTAGGAGAATAGTACAAGGAGTAGCGGAGTACAAAGAGCACGGGAAGGGTGCAGTAGAAGGAGGATAGTGTAAGGAGCTGTATAGGAAGAGGGCAGGAGGGAAGGAGAAGGAAGAAAAGGAGAATTGATACAGATGAGTGTAAAGACTGCTCACTGGAAGGAGGCTCTCACACATTAGGACATTGATTCTCGTATGATGGAATAAAAAATACATTTGTAACAGGCCAAATTAATGTGTTAATTTATGAGTGGAGTGTAATTGTAAGATTATATCCCGAAATTGCGTGAATAGTTTATTTATTATTAATATTGGGTAAATTGTTATATATTTTACCTTGAGTTGTTCGTGTATTTAGGATGTCGGCATTGCTGACTGGGGGTTGGTGAGTCATTCAAAATTTAAATGTCCAGCTTTCTACCGTATTAGTCATAATACTGTTGAGGGGTTTTGACAGGTGCTAACATTGCTCTAACGTCGCCTGTTTTAATATCTGAGTTGACATAACAATGCGTTTTATCCTGTATCTTATTATTTTTATTTAAATCTTACTGTTATTATTTTAAGTGGTACTGTAATTAATTTATGGCAAGTCTTTTTCTTGTATATCTTCTTTGTGCATCTAAAAACATCTAGGGAAAATCTAGAATCTAAAATTAGTATGACATCTCCGAAATCATTCGCATGATTGTGTGCAGTATCGTTGACTGGATGTTGAGTATTTTGCAATCCAGTTATCTTCTTTATATATTAATGAAACTCAAATGTGTTATAAAAATTATCGCCATCACCACCAACACCACCAATACAACCCTTCTGGCTTCTTTAAATGGCGAAGAATTTTATTATTCGTAAATGGACAAAACACAACAGAAAAATTAATTAGCTTATGTCGAAGACAAAAACAGCAGTAACTCTTTTCTCCAGAAACAGGAGATACAGTCAGGAATCGAAATAGTTGTTGCCAACGGAACATGAGAAAGAAATCAAGAAGATATCTGAAATCAGTGTCAGTGTTAGAGCTGCAAAAAAAAAATTAACAACTCATTATACAGGTATTCTTTTTGCGCTGTGACATCAATAATTAGTAATGTTCTTTAATAAAGAACATAGATACAGATCAAATGAAGATGACCACGTGACTTATACGGAACTCGATACTTCACTGGAGTCTTTTGACATTCAGGCTGGAATTACTTCTACATACACCAGGCATATGTAACGTCCTCTATGGCGCAATCCGGATAAACAGTGTTTAAATTCACACCCTATGATGTAAATAAACGGATAAACTGGTCTACAGTGTGAAATTCGTTTACATTCAAACATACTGTTTTCAAAAAGACTGTGGCAAGGACACGTTTAATGCTAGGAGCATACTCGCTGAATGCGACAAAGAGCATGACAACAAAAGACAAAGAAGAAAACGTCAATACAGAAGAAATGCTTAGTAACTAAATAAATGCTGTTTTTTAATTGATGCTTTTCATGCTTTTTTGTTTAACTTATAATAAGCATTGATGTGGCAAATCTAATTTTAGGATGTATGTTTAACATACAAAACAAAATCGATCATGGAAAACAAACTAGATGATACCATAGCAATCTTAAATGGCTTGGCCTTTTCATATGATTTGCTATTTCATCTTTAGAGAGTACTTTAATTTTTTAAGTATGCTTTCCCATTTTCCTTGCAAATAAATTGAAGGTGAACAAGACAAAACTGAAAATGAAAATAGGTTAGCAAAGAACCGAAGAAATGTTACTTCACAAAAACCGAAAGATCAATGTTTCGTTGAATTTGGACGACTAATTAGAAAAAGTTCATATGAAATTAAAAAAAGCAAATGCTCAAAGTTTACCTTCAACACAAGTTAAATTTGTAATGCACGATACACTACCTCAAAGGAGCAATACAACTTTACGAACTTCAAAAGATATTGTCACGTTGTGGGAAAATTTGCTGATGCCCCATGTATGCATATATTCTTATAGTTAATTCTTTTTTTTGGGGGGGAGAGTCTCTCCCTTATTTGATCTTTCCAGACCAGAACAGGAGTCCCCCCCCGCCCTATTTGTAATGTTGCCGATGCTTAGTTTTATACTTTTGTTGTTGCTATATGTGTTGCTATATTTTAAAATCTTATTTCTGTGATATGAATTTTCTCTTATGCAATTTTTTTGGTAATATGTGTGTTTTTTTATTCTATGCATTCGTCAATGTCAAGAAGATTTATTTAGAACATCTCTTTGTCCTCTTGTCGTCTACGTCTTCTTTTTTCTCTCTTTCTGGATCTTTCCCTTCTCTTCTCTTCTTCTTCTCTTTCATATATTGTTCTGGTCTCCATTTGTGGTACTGTCATTGTTTCTTGAGTATTTTCTTCTAGCGGTTTCGATACCATCTTGGTTGTTTGTGTTTTTCTTGGTGCTGGCCTTGGTTCTTCTGTAATTTCCGGTACTGTATTTGTTATTGTTCTTGATGCTGTGCTAGATTCCTCTCTCGTTTGCGGTGATGTCATTGTTATTGTTGTTGGTGGTGGTGCTTTGTTTACATCTTCTCCGTTTGTTGTTGTTGTTATGATCTCTGTAATTGCTTCTTGTACTGTTTGCAGTCCTGTGTTTCCTTGTATATTTGTTTGTCTTAATGTTAAGCTTGGTTCTCCATTAGATTCCCTGCTGTTAGATTTTATCTCACTTATTCTCTTCTCTGGTTGGATATTCAGTTGTTCTTGCTGTTGCTTATCCTGTATTTGTTGTTCTTGTTTCTGCTGATCCCGTTGTTTTTGGTTTAGATAGTTTTTTTTCTCCAGAAACTTCTTTGCTTGTTGGGCAGTTATGTGGTGTGTGACCTGTATTCCCACATCTATTGCATTTTCTGTGGTATATGCAGCCTTCATATCATGACTTGGTTTAGAATCCATGTAAGAAGAATGCTGGTTTGATCTTTACTACTTCTTTCTTTTCTATTTCTAGAATTCTTATACCATTTTTTATGCGAGTAAGAGGGATAACGTCCATTTTTGCGTTGATCACCTTTAATTTAAGTTTTTCTTCAAATCTTTTGATTGTTGCCTCTAAGGGGATCTCCATAGGTATATCAGATAGGTGTAATTCTGTTGACTTCTTTTTAAATTTCCTTAGTATTGGTTCTGGTTCTTTTACCAACACTTTCCCCCCTCCGATTTCCAATTCCTCAAACGGTAGTATAGGCCTGTTTCCTTTAGGCCGTAGGATCCATCCTTTGAAACCTTTTCTATTTAGCGAGTCTGCCAGATCCACAAAATCTTTGTTCCGGAGTTGTAATGCAAACATGATACATGTCATGCTTGGTCTTTTTTCTATGGGTATCTCTGAAAGATCAATCTTCTGTGTGCCTTCTTCATACTTGCACTCCAAGAAATCTCCATTATCTGTCTCTATCTGCTTTGCAGTGAAATATTTCTCAAGTTCACTAAGTTCCATGTTGTACGCCATTTTTCTCGTGCTGATCGTGCTTCTCGTGCTAGTCTCTATTTATAAATTTGTAGATTTGTAAATTAGTATAATTGTATAGTTTTGTTTCTTATAGTTAATTCGTACTTAAGAACACCTGCGTGTGACTTGGATAAGATGTAAGATTACGACTATAGACCCGTTTCTGGACACAAAGAAACTGCCTGTCTTTTGTTTAACCATTACGCAATGACCCGTCCGGAGTACGTTCAAAGGGAATTCTACAACCAGGACGACGGGGCAGAGACTTCAATGTTTGTTTTACAATCCATCAGTGATGTCACTACCGGCTTCGAAACGATTTCAGGCTTTTGAAAAATGGAAACCAGAGAATGACATGTGCTAAATTACCCCAGAGCAGTTTTCAAAGAGACCAGACCGTATCCAGTCAAATCTGAGAGATTCAAATCTAGGGCGGAGTCTCAATAAGCAACCGCTTATGTTCGGACTAAATCCATTTTTCAATCAGTACATGTAAAAACCTCGCTAGGAGTGGATCATAGAGAAGTTGAGAGGCATTAGACTGTACTCCGAGTTGTACGCTCTTTAAAAGGCGGGAAGGAATTCTAGTGAAATTCTAGGTTTGGATTTGCGAACAAAGGCTTCTTGAGGTAACACATCTTCGTCCAAATTTGTCTTACTTTCATAACTAGGTATTGTAAGAGTGATACATTATTATGCACATTTAATTTATTAGAAATGGAATCTTTCACGTATAGTTGAATTATCAACATATCGAAACGTAACGTATAGCGAATTATTAACATGCAAGATTAACGTACAGTAGATTGTTGGACTGGAATCAAAGTGGATTGTGTAATTTTCTACTATGTTGCATCGTAATGCATAACTGAATTTATTAGAGAATTGTGTTCACCCCTTGGACTTTCCTTTTGATCCTTGAACTAACCTTTAACATATAGGTATAATAACGGCAATCCTTTAAGTGACGCGACCGGTCGCCTTTGCCGACTCAAGTTTTCGATCTCTGGCTGGTCATGGTAATCTTGCGTAAGAATTCAACACTAACCCCGCGGCAATCTTTAGAGATCAAACATAAGGCCGCGGTAATAATCCCAAGACAGGTAGATTATAGCTTATACATGACTTTAGCTGGGTGCTTAGCAAACGTGACAATGTTCCTCGCAATCAAAGTCAAGATGCAACACCAGGACAAAGTATGTCGATAGGTTATGATGCCCCAGTGCTAGACATCACTATAAACTGCCACATTGCAGACATCGTAGCAATATGACTAAATTTTTTTTAAGGCTACGTTAAAAATCCAAATCACACATACACTGATATGCCCGTGCATTATCTGGGTGACCCTGTTCGCATTTAGGTGCGCTCGATTAACCGGTAAGTGTGGTGTGTAATAGTTACCTAAAGAGTCTTTTATGGAGCTGGATGAATTATGGCCCCGATACCATCAGTAATTTACCGGGCACCGACAAGTCTGTATGACTAATAGTTCTCTCAAACCATGCATTTTACACAAGGTTGCTTGTGAATGATAACTTGAATAAAATGTATGGATCAACATCCATTTGGTATGTATATTCTTGATTCTTTTTGTTCTTGCTGTTGTTTTCCATTTTATATTATTCAAAATATTAACATGCAATCTTTTCAAGATCTGAAAGTTTGAGTTGATCATAGGATTACACTGCAAAGTATAATCTTGTTGCACAAACATTTCGAGAACACGTTTTAAATTACATAGGGTGCTAGTAATATATGTATATGCCTTTTCTGCCTTATAATCTTTATCATCGTCCCATTTCACCAAGGAATATATATATATATATATATATATATAACCTCTATTCGGTATTCGCGATATTTTCAGGTGCGTGTTAAGTGAAATAGTATAATGTGAATAACGTTGTTTATTATGCAGTATTCTATCGTGAGCTACTAATTCCGACGGATGCCAATCAATAAATCTAACACTTTCGAGCATCACTAACGTACATTTCGCTTATTTCATATCAGTATTCATTGTTGTGTAATTTCTAATGTTTATTAATATATATTTGTTGATTTTCAAGTCCTGAAACTTTGAGTTAATCATAGGATGAGTTGTAGCAAGGTTCCATCCTAATATAATGACAACAAAGAACAACAAGAACAAAACGAATTTAGAACAACTTTAATAATGTTGCATAATCGTCGGAATTTCCGCCTGCAAACAGTGCCGGATTAAACCCTGTGGAGGCCGATAGGCAGTCGAAATCTCGGCCCCCCCCCCCTGTAAATTATCTCCTAATACGTCAAGATCAAATCAGTTCAATATTATTTTGATCTGTTGTCGCGGGGCCCCTAGGCCGGTGCCTACTCTGCCTATTTGGTAATCCGGCACTGCCTGCAAATCACTCATTTTCTTTGATAATAAAAATGTCTCAGTTCGAGGTGAATTAAACCATTGGCAGTTTGAGGGCCGTGCGGACCTGGTTCGAAATGAAGATAATGAACCCCCAAAATCTAATTTTTATATCACTGAAGAAATTCATAGAAAAATTCATATAAAAATACAGGATTGTTTTTAAAATCATACTTGTTTTTAAATAATCTGCTTTAATTATAATCTGTATTAAACATCCTCCAAAATTTTAGGCCTATCCTCCCCACCCCCACCCACTCATTACGGATTGTGCCTTTCGCACTCCTCTAAAGCCGCTACTGATTAAACCACAGCTTATTGAATTCAGTGTATGTTCTTTGGCATATAAAATACTAGTCAAAGAAACCGAGAAAGTACGATAGTAGATAACGCATCCTCATTTATAAAATGCGCCATTACTCGATGTATCTAATTTCTCTACATTGTCTGGCGTCAGTGTTTTACTCCATTATTGTTTAAATAGGGTAATATATGATCGGGCGGTGTTTATGTGTATAAATATAAATAATAAACCACAAAACAGCTACAACGACGATATCAGTGTCAAAAGGTAAACTGTATTTAGCTTCTATAACATAATTTAAACTTTGAGCAAAACTTATTTCATCTAGATAATTGTACTTCAAAAGCAAAGCCTTTTTATAGATAATTGTACTTCAGAAGCAAAGCCTTGTTATACACTGTATAGATAATTGTACTCGATAAGCAAAGCCTTGTTATACACTGTATAGATAATTGTACTCGATAAGCAAAGCCTTGTTATACACTGTATAGATAATTGTACTCGATAAGCAAAGCTTATTTTATTTAGATAACTATACTTAATACGAACACTTTCTTTTAAGTCAATTCGGAAAGATTTCAAAAATTGCAACTGGAACAGAGAATTGCCGTGTTTAATCAATATAGTGATGCAAAAGAATATCATTTATTTCTTTTTGTCTTGAGACTGAAATTCAAGTTGCTACTTATATGTTTGTATATGAATATAGGTAAGACTAGAAGTGAAAATTCTGGTGCAATGTGTTATTTTTCAAATTCACAAATTTAAATATATCAGCAAACTCGGAAACATGAAGTTTGACATTATGGACATTTTTGGAAGGCATGAAACCTTGCCGAAATTGTGACAAACCTGCAGAAACATAAAGGCGTTGTAAAAAGTACGAGGACAGATAAGCTCTGCACACTTAGTCGGCATCAGTGAGGCTTATCTTTCGTCAGATGTCTAGGACATCCAAGATGTCTATTTATTTCATTTATTCACGTTGTTATGCAGGACCAGTCTAGTATGTGAATAATTTTTATAACAACACCCTACCGCTGACTGTCTGCAATAAAGCTATGTAAATAGCATTTATGATATTCTTGTTTCAAACATTTCGCTGGACAATTTATACAATAAATACAAACGGATATACTGAGGGCATTTGAAATTCTTATCAGTGAAATAGACAAAAAATAAACAAATACTGAGTTGTGTTTAGGCACAGCTATAATGATGACGGTGAGTTGAGCATAACATTTCAGATATGTTGTCAATGTTGAAAGGTATGCTTTGAACAGGATGTGCATTTTTATTTTCGTGTTTTGTAGTTATTTTTTGCACAGCGTGTTGTACAATTGCATGCTTTGGACACATTTCTTGCATGTAACCTATGACAGCTATCAACAGAAAATTTAACATGGGTAGTGCTTATAACAAATATTTTTATTGCTTTTTTCTTTTCTTTTCGATATCTTCCATTTCATACTTCATTTATTCCAAGCCATCCGCCATTTCTTCTAACTCTTTCTCCCAAATTACTCCCAACATAAATAATATATTCAGACTTTTTTCTATATCATTTAGACTGTTAAACAAAAATTACAAGTTGTCTTTTAATTTTTAATTAAATAGACAATTTATGTATTGCCTCTTTAGTTGTGATTGGTTTATGTACTTTAGTATGACTTTCTTCTACTATATTTATAAACCCTAGCTCTCATGTTTTTGTGGGGTTTTTTCCTTTTCTCTTTCATCGGAAGTGTAATCGCAGAAACAATTGTCTTCGTTTATTTTGTTAGAAAACACACTTTTGATATAAGAAGAAGACTCCACGTATCTCTGACCAGGAAAATAGGACCCCGAATTATTTAAATAACGTAAAATTACATCACATTGGTAGCTAAAAGTCACTCAAGAAGTCACTAAATATCTCTAAAGTAGCTACTAAAGCCACTTGTAGTCTCTTAATATTTGTCATACAATGACCCCTAAAAGTGCTGAAGTTACTTTAGGCTGTAAATTGAGGTACTTTTAGGTAGTCAGTTTTAGTCTCTAGTTGTTGAATATTGAAGAAATTTTTCCTAGATAAATACATCGGTCGAAATGGTAGAATAAATAAATATAATTCTCTCTCTCTCTCTCTCTCTCTCTCTCTCTCTCGTTTTAATGCCTCGATTTCTTGAGCCATTGGAAACTTTCTGTCTCAAATAACGTTCTCATTAGTATAGCAGTTGGTCTTATCACTATCTTTCTATCATATTTACTTCAGATTGATTGTTTGATTTCTAAACCCCATGGAATATTCGAGCTGGATTTATATTTTTAAACAATTGATTAGATGATTTCATACCTATATAACTATCAGCTAGGATTTGAACTGCAATTTCAATATAATTTTGATCAGGAAAGTATGTAGCGCATACTGAATATGTGCCAATTATTCGGTCAAATGTTTCATACAGCATCGAATAAAAAAGATCATGCGTCTAAACAGGTTTCAACCGTTAAAGTGTTTCAATTATTAGAGCGTGCAATTCAAGGTCAGGGGGAATAATGCAAAACTTTGCACCCAACGTGGTGACTTTCAGAATTGCCTCCCATCTCTTGTACACATTAAAGCGGGACTGTTAAGACAGTTTTGGTTCTAAGACATTTAAAAAAACCAAAAACAAAAAAAAACCCAAACACCAAAACAATAAAAAAAAAAACACCACCCACAAAACCCAAATACTTATTTTGTAAATTCTATAAATGGTCACTTAAAGCATTTTAGAGTCTTTTCTTCATACTCTGCTATGACGTCACTGGTGGTTTTCTCTCTTACTTACATTATGTACATTTATTGTGGTCCTTAAGTTTCTTAACAAATTAGTGTCCAGACCATTTGGATCCCGGGTAACCTCCGCGAACATATTCCGAAACGCATCCCCGAGTGGTTCAATGAATGTTCTCGGTGCCTTGCGCGTCAACCCCACGAAATATCACGTACGTCATAACACGGCTGATCGTTCGCCGATGACGCAATCACGTACAATTTATCCCACTTTAACGATCGCATTATCAAATTCAGCAACAGGTGAGTTTTCCCGGACCCAGCTGGGCCAACAATTAACGCGTGAACCGAGTTTGGGGATATGGAACAGTACTTGGGCTGAGGCTTCGTCGACGCAGAGAAGTATATGACAGAAAACTTTCGCGTCTTTGACATGCTGAATACCTATGATTTATACAACTTTATGCATTCGTATTGTGTGGATCTTGTGTCAGGTGTGAAGAAAAGAAGTTTACCTTTGCAAAACCTTAAAGGTGTAAATTTTCCACTAACTTACAGTTTAGACTAATAGTGTAGAAGTAGTACCAATTGCAAGATTTTCAAAAAGGCCATTGAACTGAATATCTGATTAACGCCATTTTCATTTAGAACCAATACGACATCATAAGTCTTTTAGTGAAGACACCGTACCGATACGACGATTCATTCAAGAGAATTATAGATAATGCGGTGATGAATGATGCGTCTGTGCTGGATTTCCGAGAGAAACTAATTTCATTGTGAACTAACTAGACACGGAGGTAAGTTTTTAACTGAAAACCATCTGTCCATATGACGATCGGTCCATGAGAAGTAGCGGTAATAAGGTTTTCAAGATGCCCATCGTAACAGCCATAATGGATACTAAAGCAGCACCATTTTCAGACGAGACATCATAAGAAGCCTTTTAGTGAAAATCCCATACCTACAGAACCATCCATTCAGGAGACGTAGCGACAAAACCTATGGCCTCCTTGAAAGCAATATTGGATATTCTAAGGGCACCATTTTTATTTCGTATCAATTGGGCTTAGGGTAAACATGTGTGTGAAGTATAATATCAATCCTGCCAGTGGGTTAGGAGGAGTACTGATAATAAACAGACGGACGGAAGAGAGACAACAGACGGACTATAAGCCAGCGCATAAGCTCTTCTGACCTATGACCGGTAACGCTAAAAATGCCAGAATAAAAAATAATTTTGTTCCTTCTGGTGGTATAGTAAATAATTGATCGTTTTACTCTAAAAGTCACCACAAACCTGTCCCTAATATTACTTAATAGTTTTATCGTTTTACTCTAAAAGTCACCACAAACCTGTCCATAATATTACTAACGGTTTTATCGTTTTACTCTAAAAGTCACCACAAACCTGTCCATAATATTACTAACGGTTTTATCGTTTTACTCTAAAAGTCACCACAAACCTGTCCCTAATATTACTTAATAGTTTTATCGTTTTACTCTAAAAGTCACCACAAACCTGTCCCTAATATTACTAAACGTTTTATCGTTTTACTCTAAATGTCACCACAAACCTGTCGATAATATTACTAAACGTTCAATCGTTTTACTCTAAAAGTCACAACAAACCTGTCTCGAATATTACTAAAGGTTTGATCGTGTTACTCTAAAAGTCACCACAAACCTGTTCATAATATTACTAACAGTTTTATCGTTTTACTCTTAAAGTTACCACAAACCTGTCTCTAATACTACTAAACGTTTTATCGTTTTACTCTAAAAATCACCACAGACCTGTCCATAATATTACTAAACGTTTCATCGTTTTACTCTAAAAGTCACCACAAACCTGTCTCTAAAATTACTAAACGTTTTATCGTTTCACTCTAAAAGTCACCACAAACCTGTCCATAATATTAGTAACAGTTTTATCATTTTGCTCTAAAAGTCACCACAAACCTGTCTCTAAAATTACTAAACGTTTTATCGTTTCACTCTAAAAGTCACCACAAACCTGTCCATAATATTACTAACAGTTTTATCATTTTGCTCTAAAAGTCACCACAAACCTGTCTCTAAAATTACTAAACGTTTTATCGTTTCACTCTAAAAGTCACCACAAACCTGTCCATAATATTACTAACAGTTTTATCATTTTGCTCTAAAAGTCACCACAAACCTGTCTCTAAAATTACTAAACGTTTTATCGTTTCACTCTAAAAGTCACCACAAACCTGTCCATAATATTACTAACAGTTTTATCATTTTGCTCTAAAAGTCACCACAAACCTGTCCCTAATATTACTTAACAGTTTTATCGTTTTACTCTAAAAGTCACCACAAACCTGTCTCTAATATTACTAAACGTTTTATCGTTTTACTCTAAAAGTCACCACAAACCTGTCCTAATATTACCAAACGTTTTATCATTTTACTCTAAAAGTCACCACAAACCTGTCCCTAATATTACTTAACAGTTTTATCGTTTTACTCTAAAAGTCACCACAAACCTGTTCATAATATTACTAAATGTTTTATCGTTTTACTCTAAAAGTCACCACAAACCTGTCTCTAATATTACTAAACGTTTTATCGTTTTACTCTAAAAGTCACCACAAACCTGTCCCTAATATTACTTAACAGTTTTATCGTTTTACTCTAAAAGTCACCACAAACCTGTCTCTAATATTACTAAACGTTTTATCGTTTTACTCTAAAAGTCACCACAAACCTGTCCATAATATTACCAAACGTTTTATCATTTTACTCTAAAAGTCACCACAAACCTGTCCATAATATTAATAACAGTTTTATCGTTTTGCTCTAAAAGTCACCACAAACCTGTCCCTAATATTACCAAACGTTTAATCGTTTTACTCTAAAAGTCACCACAAACCTGTCCATAATATTGCTAAACGTTTTATCGTTTTACTCTAAAAGTCACCAAAAATCTGTCCCTAATATTACTAACGGTTTTATCATTTACTCTAAAAGTTACCACAAACCTGTCCCTAATATTACTAACGGTTTTATCGTTTTACTGTAAAAGTCACCACAAACCTGTCCCTAATATTACCAAAAGTTTTATCGTTTTGCTCTAACAGTTACCACAAACCTGTCCATAATATTACCAAGCGTTTAATCATTTTGCTCTAAAAGTCACCACAAACCTGTCCACAATATTACTAACAGTTTTATGGTTTTACACTAAAAGTCACCACAAACCTGTCTCTAATATTACTAACAGTTTTATCGTTGTATCCTGATAAGTATTTAAGCATCTGACTGATTTTGTTTCTCTTTCTTTTTTTTGGAGTGGAAGGGGACAATATACAGTAATCCGCTTCTTTAAAAATAAATATATAAATCTCATGTGCTTTTGAAATTTTCATATCTCTGGGCGATTCTAATATATATCTTTTTAGTATTGATATTTAGCATTAATTATTATCATTTATTTCTATCACTGGATAAAAATCGGGCAATAGAGACTATTGTTCAAAATCACGACCGGCTGCTAGTTTGGCGGGCTTTATCTGAGCGGGGTCTGTGTGCTAATGTTGAGTCACTCCGTATGGCATTAGCGTGAAATTTTTCAACGGATAAAATTCTTCATTTGGGCGAAACTTGGGATTTGCCAGTTCTGTCGCCATCTAGGTGTGAGCTGTTGCATCCTTTGGTTGCCAAACAAGAGCTTATCAAACCAAATATGGTATATAGAAACAATTTACAAATCATATGCAAATTTGATTCCGACATCTATAACTCCAAGGGTTTCTATCCACTTTTTTGTTTTCTTTTCTTTCTTCAAAACAATAAACGCTGGTTGTAAAGAAATAGATACGCAAATGAAATAAGGACAGAAGCAGTAATAACCGAATAAGAAATTTCGCGACTCGGCGATTGGAAGAAAAGAATGAAGCTCAGACGTTATTAGAACTACGTTTTGCGTCGGAATCCTGGTGTATGAGGGAATGAGACCAAACGACTCTTGCCAGCTTCCACAATAGCTACTTTGGGAAGATAGAATGCTTCTACTGGCTGCAGACGATTTTCATAAAGATCTGATGAAGCATAAAGACATGAAGACCATGACTGGAAGAAGGTTGAGGCCAATCCGTCAAATTAACTCATGAACGATAGTGACTTCATCAGTGGCCAAGAGATTGACACCTGATGTTAAAGAGATAGAAGACATACAAGAACCTGGCATAGAACAATGGAGAACGAATAAAAAAAGGCCCAAACTCACTTGGCCGCGGATGAAAGACAAACTAACCGCCACGAGGTGTGAAGGACCTGTGCTAGTGCGGCATGATTAAGCTGGAACTAAGGGGTCATAAATGAGGACTTAGATATGAAAAAGCTTCAAGAATTGATTGCTATATAGAGTAACCTGAGTGATCCGAGCTCGTAGTCGACTTAAATTTTATACAGACTGAGCAGTAAGCCTGAACGCTAGCTGTAAATTCCAACATAATGAGATTAAATGTACATCTTGTGGTCACACCCAGGGGTCTGGGATCGGTTTAGCTGGTTCATTTTTGGGTGGTGATGGGTGGGGAGAGGAGATCCGTCAACGTTATCAACGCTATCACGTTTTTGCCTTTTCACATGAAGTTGTCTGACATGTTAAACTCGTTTAACAACTTGTTAATCTTTGTAGCATGCTAAAATGTATATTTGAATAGAAGTCAACATGAGATGATATCGACCTGAATGTGTTTAGATACGTCATATCACTCAGTTTAGTGTCAAGCGTACAAATTTGTTTCGGTCTGAAAGCCAGTTGGTATATTTAATCTGTAATACAGATTAGAAGCTTGAAAAGTAACATCGATCAATATTCCATTTATTTATTAAAAACCTCGACATGATCTCTGTTATCTGCGTATGATTTTGTAATTTGGTCTTTTGGTCATTTAACATCAAATATATCCGCGTTTAGTTATCTGTGCTGGAAATATCGATTAGTGGATGAAACGAAAGGTTGGCAGAACTAAAATTCACGTGGGGCTGCCCCCCCCCCCCCGCCAAACTTTTACGTTCAAAAAATCCCCACTGCACCTGTTACTGATATTTTCTGGTGTCTCATTGCATTAATATTATTATGCTTGTTGCGCTCAGGGAAAATGGTTGCAAAGGACATTTTATTAGAAAATACAGAACAGTTGTATGTTTTCCATATTGCTTCGTTTATCGATTATTTGAAAACTGTTGATGATACATGAAGTGGGTCAGTTTGAAATTTACTTGGTATAGTCTGGTTACGAATTAATGCTGGAGACAAATATCTGATTTCATCTTAAGACCTTGGTCCATTTTTCCTTCAACCCAGTCATTTGAATGTCTTTTAAACTATTGGTCTTCACAAGGAACAAACAGGATACATTCCAAATGCCAAAGGTTCTTAGAGTAGACACGAGTTTACATATTAAAGGGGAAATCTATACATACATGCGATAAATCTTTTACACCAAGTGATTTTGAATATTTGGCAAATAGTACAGCCGACTTAAGTCAGTTTGTACAGGGGTGAAATCATCTTTCTTCTAGCAAATATCATTACCTAAACTAGGTCAAATAGTTCAAACTACCCCAAAAAATGAGCGCTTACACGAAATGTTGTACTGCAGATTGTAGCTTTTAGAATACCTGATATATTTCATAAATTTGTTAAGTGTCAAGTAACTTTGATGGTGATTTAATTTAAAAACAACACTCTACAACCTGCTTACTAAACTTTCACTTTCTGGAGAGAGTTTTCAAACTTTTGCAAATGGTGCCAAAATTGATAATTAAATCTATGCGTTTAGCTGATATAATGGACCATTTTTCTCATTATGAGTTAATTACGAAGAACATAGCTACTAATTTATCAGTGACTGTGACAGAGCTTTTCTCTCGTATATCAAAGGAAAATAAAAATCTGTGTTTGACGTCAAAGATTTGGCATTCTTCGTCAGATATCTCATTAATCATCAATCTATTAGCATCAGGGACACACACACACACACACACACACACACACACACGCGCGCGCGCGCGCGAAAAGATGAACAACGTGGGACACACACACACACACACACACACACGCGCGAAAAGATGAACAACGTTTGGGTACTTTATCACAGTGAGGAAGTTTTTGCTGTTTCGGACAACTACGAACCTTAAAAGTGGCATCTGTAAAAACTGTGAAAACGAGACTAGGGCTTCAATTACATAGCTGACTATAAATAATTAGACTGATTTCAAAAAGGTCTAAGCAAAAGGAAGTACCGTCTGAAGACAAGGAAGGGTCATATTTTAGCAATCCCAATGATGGTGATGACGTCTTAACCAGAGGCTTCAGTAAGAAATAAAGTGGGAGTTACGGTTAGATAATGTACCGTATGTACTCGCTTATAAATCGAGACAAATTGAAAAAACCTAAGATCCTGATCTGTCGTAGCATAATAAGCCTGCAGATCAGGGTCTGTCTTGTTTGTTCTACTGATTACTTCTAACAAACTGCACATACCCATATTAGCCGACACTTTATGTGACTGCAGATCTGGGTCTGTGCAGTATGCAGTTGAGGCTCGTCTTATTAGCGATTATAGACGGTAAACGGCAGTTTATGACTAAATGCTGCATATGGGAAAATTACGGCTTCGTTTTCTCAAATTTAACTTAACGGAAATTTCGGAAGTATGAAAATTCGTGCTACCATAATTACAAAATGACACATGCGTGATTTAAGCAAAATAGTAAATTAGCAAATTAGTGACACCACTGAGTTTCCAGCAATCATGCATGTTGGCGTGTCTCTATGAAAACTCATCCTTGTAGAAAAGAACACAATGGGCACGTCTAGCTGTTAAGACTGCTGCTCAGTTCCCGTCATCGTTACCACAAGTTAACCTTTCTGAATCTCCTAACAGTATCGGAAAGAGACAATAAAACTGTGGATTCACATCTCTCTGTGCTGATCCTTTCGATTTTATTATATTGGAGGTCAAGCTATCAACCGTTAATTTTAGTACATCGATAAAATTAAAAAGAAAGATGAATACAAATATTCTAAAAATACACGTTTTCTTTATGGTACCTTTTTGTCAATTAATTTGTTCGTGTTATTATATGGTCAATGTTGTTTCATATAAACTCATACTGAATAGTACAGCGGCATATAGCGTCAGCAATTGTATGTTGTTGGCGTTGGCTAAATAGTTAGCGTGCCGCACATGTGAACATAAGTACACAGGTTCGAATCATGCCAGATCAACAGCCATGGTTTTACCTCTAGACAAGACACTTTACTCGTATGCATGTAACCATCTGCCGTTAAATGACACTTACTCGCAGGTGTCTGCGGGTGCTGTCGAATGCATATTACACTGTCTGCAGGAGCGGTCGAATGCATATTATAGTGTATGCAGGGGAGGTCGAATGTATATTACAGTGTCTGCAGGGACGGTTAAATGTATATTACAGTGTCTGCAGGGGCGGTCGAATGCATGTTACAGAGGCATGTTGATTACTGTATGTGCAATATTACATCAGTAAAGAGGGCCCCGGGTGGCCGAGTGGTCTAAAGTGTTCGCCTTTACCAATCATTGCCATCTCACCTCTATCTGCTTTGCTCCGAGCCTCGGACTAGGCCAATGTGGGTATGTGAGAAAAGTTGCCAGTAGCTTTCCACGGGTCTGTGGTTCTAATCCGAGGTTTTCCCGGGTTCTTCCTTCATCATTATACCGGCCTTCATGTATAGCCTATCGCGATGAAATCTGTGGGAGAAAATGCTCGTAAGAATTCGTTGTGGAAGGATCGACGTTACTAATGTATACTCCTTGTTCACACATTCAGAATATAGACGAAAGCAAATTCAATTTCAGACTCGAATATGATTATGACTGATAGCATTACTACTTCTACTGCTGCTGCTGCTACTACAACTACTATTACTACTACTACTACTACTACTACTACTACTACTACTAATAATAATAATAATAATATAATAATAATAATAATGTATATTATGTAATGTTAAGGGTATAACAAGTTGTTAAGGAGAAATAATTTTTAGGGGGTTCTAAAAATTTTGTTATATTTAGTTAAACTGTATTATTTCATACTTCTTTACAAAATGAACGAAATAAAGTTAGTCCTTTACAGTGAATATGCATAGCGTTGGGCTTAATATGAGAAAATCAAATGCAGATATGCTAGTAAAAGGTCCTATTATTAGTGGTTTAAAAAAAACCCATTGAATTTGATGATAAGAATAAAAATGCCGTTGATTGCGATTTTATATTTTACTCCCAATGGACTGGGAGGGAGCAGAGTCTCACGTTTGCTATCCCGAAATTGCGGGGCCAGTTATCATCATAATTGTCATCGTCGTATTCGATGATGCTGAACATCCATCGTCGTAATCTTAATGTTTACAGTCATGCTTCAAAAACTTTGATTCCGTGCTAAACATTTACAATACTAGCTGTACCTGTATTTACCAACAAGTTTAGATACAATGTTCCATGCAGTGTAGGAGGAGTAGCGATGACGAAATCAATTCTCAGTATACCCCCCTTTTAATTTAAAAATTAATGTCTTCAAAAAATGAGACAGATAAAATAAAGTCAAATATTGCCCATTTATACCAACCACATATCTATCTTACAACGCGTCATTAAAATCCTTCAAGCTATTGAAGAGAATCAATCTCCAAATGAAAGGATGGATTCTCCAAGGACCCAGCTGTTTACCATTTTCAAAACATTTCCCAAAAATAGACATGTGCAAACAGGTAAAACCTTACTGCACAACTACGTCAACAAAATCAACAAAGTTTAAATAAAATCCTCCATCAGTATGGGAGGAAAAACGATGAAGAACACAATTCCTAAAATATTTCTTCTTGCTGCCTCCAAAAGGGACAGAGAATAAAAATAAAACTTTACCATATAACTAGCCTACAACGTTTCAATAAATACTTCAATCGGTTTGGGAGGAATGCCGATGACAAACTCATCTCCCAAAATACCCCTTTTATGACAAATTTTCAAGAAATTTACCCAAAAATGGACAAGAAGAAAAATGTAAAACATTTTCGCGCATCTTCATCAAGCACACATCTATTCTGCACAGTCTCCAAGCGGTGTAGGAGGATCCACGATGAAAAGCTTTGTGACGGGCGGACATACGGACAGACAGACGTTCAGACAGACTGATGCACTAGGGCAACTACAATATCTGCGCTCTGAAGTACGGATATAATAAGCTGCAGACATGTCAATAAATTCCAATAACTCCTAAAATAGAACCTGTTCGTTTTCAAATGGATTTGCATTCATTTCCTGTTTAGTTTTCTTTCAGCTTCTTCACTATGATTAATAACCCCAAATGGCAAAAGGCAACTTATTAACCGAGAAATTCAGTCAACAGACCGAGAATAAGAAGTAATCGTTTTATATAAAATTTAGACATTTCCCGATATTTTATGAACACTTAAATCTTTAGTGTTCTTTTGACTGCAAACATCCATTCACTGCCGTGCTGTTTTGGTACAAGTTATGCACGTTTACAACGATATTCTGTAAATTCTGAAATGGGACTGCCGCAGAAGCAGATTTTGATTTTATCGTTGTTTTTTATTTTTATGGACGTTTATGTTGCAAACATTTACGTTCGGAATTTAATTAAACTACTCTCAGGTGAATGCCTCTATTAGTGCTGATGACTTTTCAACATTTGAGGGAACAAAATTGTGGTATGACTGTTTACACTCGTTGCTTTCATTACTTGTCTTTATTTGTTATATAATGTACTTGATTTTAGGCGACAATCGTTTATATGAAGTTTTTAATGCTTTGATGTTTTTTTGGTGAATAAACTTCAACGGCCTGTGCACCTACCTACATACCCTCCAGGTACCTACTCAGCTACGAACATATGTATATACATGTTATCAATAGTCTTAAAAATGACACATGGTAATGCACCGGTGTTATTGGACTGATTTATAATTTCTCAACAAGAATAACAAATACGATGGCACGCACTTTGTAGGATTAAGCGTCGTCTATCGTGCCTCTCAGATCGATTCCTTGATTGGCATTCCATATTCAGTTTGATAATTTGAAATCCGCTAATGATAATTATGCCAAAGGTGTGATTATTCGAATGAAGCCTATGGATTCTACTAATAATTTCGATCGATTGAAGCGGCTATGTCTATTTCATGCCGCGGCTCAAACTTAGTCTCTCATTCAGGTGCGTGTATGCCTGGAATACTGATAAACTAGAACTTGATTTTCGAATGGTGACATTTTACTGCTCTGCTGGTGCAAGCATTTAAATTTTTGGTGAATGGTAGCCCTGACAGCTATGCATTGAAAGTCCTACAACAATGACTTAACAAACTTATCAACAATGTTCAAGTTAACATTCAAGATATGGTTTGAGTACCAAACTTATTGATACAAGCAAGTGTTGTTTGTATACGGATGTCAGAGCAGAGTTTCTCCAGGAGTTAATACGATTGGCCACGTGCAGAAAAATGAATGACTTTTCCAGAGTAAAAATCTGATGTCTAAGTTTAACTTCTTTTCAGATCAAGATATTGTTATGACAAGGTCACAGCGACCCTGTAATTTTGGATTAAAGTATACAAGCTTGCAGTCAAGGATGAACATTGCCTTTATGTTTGTGCGTCATCACCATTCTGTAGTAGATATAATTCACGAAAGAAAAGTGCCAGTGATCATTTACGGTACAAGACAATATCCGGGTTGTTTCTTCCTTTCCTTTTAACCATCCTGAACTATCGATTTTCAGAAGCCGTTTAATTGCAGACAAAGTAAGAATAAAGAAGACATTTTTTTTTTCAAGCGCAGGAAGATGTGGATGTAATTCAGTCAATAAAATTTTGCAAAGTGTCAAGTTTAGCAGGAGTACAAGAATTGTGCATGACAT